>CM041802.1:42352050-42507050 GCA_023376895.1 Aspiorhynchus laticeps
TTTTTCTTTAGTAGAACATTAAAGAAGATTTTTAGCTGAAACTGTTGTCATTGGTGATTCATATAATGCAGGTCAATGGCTACCGTCACTTTGAGAGTTTAAAAAGCACATATCAGTCAATATAAAATGAATACCCATGGCTCCTGATGATATATTCAGGACTTATGAAGCGAAAGATCCATCTGTGCAAGAAACTGAACATTACCTACAACATTATCACCTGTAATCCAGAGCCTCATGCAAACGGGGAAATACGGTTCTTTTTCAATTCGATTCAGTTTGATTCTGATCTGGTTCTTTCATACAGTTCATTTCAATGAACTGGTTCAGTTAACTAGTTCATTTACATAATCATGCAATGGCATAACGTTTATGCAATTATATACAACCCCAAATCAGAAAAAGTTGGGACAGTATGGAAAACGCAAATAAAAAAAGAAAGTAGTGATTTCTAAATTTACTTTGACTTGTATTTCATTGCAGACAATATGAACACAAAATATTTCATGTTTTGTCTGGTCAACTTCATGTCATTTGTAAATATACATCCTTTCCTGTCATTCAGACCTGCAACACATTCCAAAAAAAGTTGGGACAGTAAAGCATTTACCACTTTGTAATGTTGCCATTCCTTTTCACAACACTTAAAAGACGTTTAGGGACTGAAGACACCAAGTGATGAAGTGTTTCAGGTGTAATTTTGTCCCATTCTTCCTGCAAACAAGTCTTAAGGTGGGCAACAGTACGGGGTCTTCGTTGTCGCATTTTGCGCTTCAAAATGCGCCACACATTCTCTATTGGAGACAGGTCGGGACTGCAGGCAGGCCAGTCAAGTACCCGTACCCTCTTCCTCCGCAGCCAGGACTTTGTAATGTGTGCAGAATGTGGTTTTGCATTGTCTTGTTGAAATATGCATGGACGTCCCTGGAAAAGATGTCTTCTTGAAGGCAGCATATTGTGCTCCAAAATCTCTATGTACTTTTCAGCATTAATGGTGCCATCACAGAAGTGCAAGTTACCTTTGCCAAGGGCACTGACACAACCCCATACCATGACAGACCCTGGCTTTTGGACTTGTTGCTGGTAACAGTCTGGATGATCCTTTTCTTCTTTGGTCCGGAGCACACGGCGTCCATTCCTCCCAAAAAATACCTGAAATACTGATTCATCTGACCACAGTACACGTTTCCACTGTGTGATGGTCCATCCCAGATGCCTCCGAGCCCAGAGAAGTCGACGGCGCTTCTGGACACTGTTAACATAGGGCTTTCTTTTGGCACAGTACAGTTTTAACTGGCATTTGTGGATGTAACTACGTATTGTGGTACTTGACAAAGGTTTGCCAAAGTAGTCCTGAGCCCATGTGGTGATATCGCTTATAGATGAATGACGATTCTTGATGCAGTGCCGCCTGAGGGATCGGAGATCACGGTTGTTCAGCTTAGGCTTGCGCCCTTGTCCTTTACGCACTGAAATTCCTCCAGATTCCTTGAATCTTTTAATTATGTTATGCACTGTTGAAGGTGAAATATCCAAATCTCTTCCTATCTTTCTTTGAGGAACATTGTTTTTAAAAATTTCAATAATTTTCTCACGTATTTGTTGGCAAACTGGCGATCCTCAGCCCATCTTTGCTCCTAAAGGACTAGACCTTTCTTGGATGCTGCTTTTGTACCAAATCATAATTACAATCACCTGTTGACATCAACTGTTTCAAATCACATCATTATTTAACCAATTTACCTCATTACTAGCCCTAAATTGCTCCTGTCCCAACTTTTTTTGGAATGTGTTGCAGGTCTGAATGACAGGAAAGGATGTATATTTACAAATGACATGAAGTTGACCAGACAAAACATTAAATATTTTGTTCATATTGTCTGCAATGAAATACAAGTCAAAGTAAATTTAGAAATCACTACTTTCTTTTTTTATTTGCGTTTTCCATACTGTCCCAACTTTTTCTGATTTGGGGTTGTATTAAAGCACCCAATAATGATGTGAAACATGCATGTTTTACATGTGTAAAGCATATAAAGTGAATAAACTAGTCTTCATCAGCTCACCGTTTTACATAAACTAGGAGAAACCATGAAAACGTTCATTTCTCCCCTTCATTAAAGGGATAGTTCACCCAAAAATGAAAACTCTGTCATCATTTACTCACCCAAAGTTTGTAAACAGGCTGTTTTGGGGCACCATTGACTTCCATAGTAGGAAAAAAAAATACGATGGAAGTCAATGGTGCCCCAAAACTGCCTGTTTACAAACTTTCTTCAGAATATCTTCCTTTGTGTTCAGCAGAACAAACACATTCATACAGGTTTGGAACTACTTGAGGGTGAGTAAATGATGACAGAATTTTCATTTTTGGGTGAACTATCCCATTAAAGCTCTCAGTTCACACATGCATATCACTGGCTTGTTGGTCTTCAGTCCGAGTCGAACTGTTTCCTAAGTTCAGTGACTGTTGGAGGAACTGGAGCGCTGAATCAGTACATTCAAGGTTCCCGCAGGTCCTCAAAAAGTCTTAAAAAGTCTTAAATTTACTTGTATCAAATTTAAGGTAATAAAAAGTCTTAAATTATAAAAGAAAGTCTTAATTATGATTTCAAGAGGTCTTAAATTTGGGTACAGACCAGAATTGCGATACTGCTTAATGTGACGATTAAACTTCAAAAGGCTATGATTTTATTACGTAAACATGAGTGCTGCACGTTTTAAAGTCCGGTGCTGTGCTGCTTTGTGTTCTGCCGTTACCGGGGAAACGGGTCCGAAAGCGCCTCCTGCTGGCAGAGAATGAATGTGCATTTTCAATAACACTGTTGTTGTGAGTAGGGTATTCATGCAATACCGGAGGCTGCAGTTTCAGGACCACATTTCTAGTTATTAAAAATTATTTTATTTATTTATTTTTTGTATGTATGTATTAGCGGCTCATACTATTTTATAGTACTTGCTATTCAATTCTGTATATTATTATTTTTAAGGAATTATGTAGTTGTTTAATTGTATACACTTAATTATTGTGCTAATCAACTCCTAATCCTAAACATATCCGTTGGTAACCCTCTTGAAATATTTAACCTAATTTATTTCAATATATTCTATATATATTCTGGTTTTAAATTCAGTTTTCTTGGAAAGAAGGACTTGTGTCTGTGCGAGACTTCAGTTCATTATCCGCAGCGCTTCACGTCTGATGTGTAACTAGGGGTGCAATGGATAACGATGATACGTACGGACGTAAGGTCCACGGTTTGACTAATAATGTGAATTTTGAATACAAATGATAATTTAACATAGAGAAAGTTTAATCATTTGCACGCGCTCCATTCTAATGAGATCTCTGACCCCCCTCAAACTTCGCACACACTTAGCTGCAAACAAGATCGCAGAAGAAGGTGTGAAAAGAGAGGCGTGATTTAGATACGCGTTTGCAACATTTGCCTTGACGGATGGTTACATTGGAACAAGACACAAAGTTATGTCTAAAAAATACCCGTTTGGCAAGTATTCTGGTAAACAGTCAGTTATTTTCTTAAGTTAAACGTAATACAGTCGAGATAATAAACCGAATGTGTCATGTAAATTTGGTCCGTGCATTTAGTCTTAAAGAACAGCAGCCTTAAAAACAACCTGCTTCTGTCTGCTTAATCATCTGTGAATTAACTTATTGCAGTAAGCATTTTTAGTTTTACACTTAATTTTTACATCATCTGCTACCTGAAAATGGTTAAGCTGAATTTATTTATAATTTTATATTGTAGGCTGAAATTCTATCTATTGGTTTGAAAACTTTAATTATTTGTGTAATTGTTCTTGGTTTAATCATACTTTAGTAATTAAGTAAATTTTTTTTGCTGATCAGAAAATGATCGATCCGTGATCAAAATCCGAACCGTGACCGAACCGTGAGAGTAATTTGTGATCCGTTGCACCACTATGTGTAACACACTTAAATGCAGTAAACGGATAAAACAATTGCTGGTACTCAACTTTAATGATCCTATAGTACTTTAATCAAATGAAATAATTTGAATACAAATACTATTAACAACATCCACCAGCACAATGAACTGTTTTGCACAGCTGAATATGCTAAATGAAGATTGCTGATTTTTCCCTCAAAACAGTTCACCACTCACACTCTTGACCTAAAAATAGACAAGCCATAAAAAATTAAGTATAATTCGTTTCCATGGATCTAGTCTTTGCATCTGTTTGTTTGATGTTTGAATCAGGTCTCCTCTGTTGGAGTAGAATTGGCTAGATGGCACTGTCCCCAAAAATATGGTCCTATGCGGTCCTAGAACTGCAGCCTGTATTGCAGGAACATTGAGTTGATTTTGTTCAGACCAATACAAAAATCACCCATGTTTTTATCCTGCAAACATGCAGCGCTGTAAATGTGAACTGGTGGATCGATAAGATGATAATTCATTATAAAAATCTAAACAGTAAAATGTGTTTGTATTTAATTTAATTAATAGAATAATTTTTTTGCTAATAATTGTTTAAAGTAATATAATAATTAATAATTTTGACTCATCCATTTTCTTAAAAATGGTTTAAAGGCTGAAATGTGAAGTGTATCATTTTATAAAACTTAGAAATTTTATTTTACTTTATTTTATAAAACTTTGTTTTAGTGAAAACTTGTATCTGAAATGTAAATCATGCTTTTTACAGTAATTTTACAGTTTAATAGTTTAAACAGACAGAGCAGCGATGTTGATCACGTTATCACCGTGTCGGAGGACGAGGTTCGGAGAGAATTAAGGAGAGTAAACATCAGGAAAGCCGCCGGACCTGATGGGATTACTGGCCGCGTCCTAAGATCATGCGCCGATCAGCTTGCTGGTTTGTTTACTTCCATCTTTAATGAGTCCCTTGCTACCTCTATGATTCCCACCTCATTTAAGAAATCTGTCATCATCCCTGTGCCTAAGAACAGTAAACCCTCTTGCCTGAATGACTATCGTCCAGTTGCCCTCACATCAACAGTCATGAAGGTTTTTGAGAAACACATATGCTCCTCCATCCCTGCTACCTTGGACCCTCTCCAGTTTGCCTATCGCCCAAATAGGTCTACTGACGATGCCATCTCTCAGGTACTGCACTCCTCCCTCACTCATATTGACAGCAAAAATGGCAACTATGTCAGACTGCTATTCATTGACTATAGCTCAGCTTTCAATACTATAGTCCCCTCCAAGCTAGCTGTCAAACTCTCAGACCTCGGCCTAAACACTTCACTCTGTGACTGGATTCAAGACTTCCTCACCAGCAGACCACAAGTGGTGAAAATGGGCCAGTTCACCTCCAACTCCATCACCCTGAACATAGGAGCCCCGCAGGGCTGCGTTCTGAGTCCCCTGCTCTACTCTCTCTACACACACGACTGTGTGTCCTCTCACAGCTCCACTTCTATTGTTAAATTTGCTGATGATACTGTGGTTCTGGGCCTCATTTCCAACAATGATGAGACCGCATACTTGGGTGAGGTAGAGAGACTTACATCATGGTGCCAGGACAACTGTCTCTCTCTGAACGTGAGCAAAACTAAAGAGCTGATTGTAGACTTCAGGAAGAGACAGCAGCGACCCTACACTCCTCTTATGATCAGCGGGACCCCTGTGGAGAGGGTGAGCAGCTTCAAGTACCTCGGTGTAAACATCTCCGAGGACCTGACTTGGACTGCACATTCAAACACAGGTCAAGAAAGCCAGTACCATCTGCGACAGCTGAGGAAATTCAGGGTCTCACCAGCAATCCTGAAAACTTTCTATTTCTCCATTGAGCGGACCCGTCCTGACCTACATTTCACTACTGATTATACCCTGTATGATTGTGTATGTGACAAATAAACAAGAACCTTGAACCTTGAACCTTTACCATAGACATTGCCCAACCCCGCTCATATGGTATTAATTTTATTTGTGCAGGTCTTAAAAAAGGTCTTAAAAAGTCTTAAATGTGAGCTTTAAAATCCTGCAGCAACCCTATTATTCTTCATTGGGTCATATATGCTGTTATTTCGGCTCATTTCCAGTCGGACTGACTGTCTGGCGTCTGAAAGTGAGGTTTGATTGAGTAACTTGTAGATCTGAGCTGCTCGAGCCGCGAACTGATTCAGATGATTCTGTCTGATTTGGTGAACTGGTTCAACTAGCTCACTAAAAAGAATCAGTTCAAAAGAATGATCCGTTCGTGAACCAGACATCACTCCGGACCGTTTGCCTGAGGCTCTGGATCACAGGTGATAATGTTGTGAATAATATTCAGTTTTTTTCACAGACGGATAGTTTCATTTCATAAGAGCTCAATATATCGTCATGAGCCACAGGTATTAATTTTGTGTTGCCTGATGTGCATTTTTGACTCTCAAAGTGACGGTAGCCATTGACTTGCATTTTATGAATCACCAAGGACCACAGATTCAGCTAAAAATCTACTCAAGAAAAAGAGTCACCTACATCTCGGATGGTCTGAGGATGAGTAAATCAACAGCAAATTTTCATTTCTGGGTGAACGATCCCTTTCTATATCCGTGTGTTATCAGCTGAACTCTCATTGTCATTCATCACATTAAATCCCTGTGCTCTCGTTTATCTGTAGAGATGAAGGACAGATGAAGATCTCTATATATAGACTCGGTGAGAGAGGTAAAGGACAGGTCATAGATAGAAGAATGGATAGAAGTGAGCTGGAGAGGTTAATGGACTGACAAGAGGATTGTAGTGACGGTCACCATGTGACCTTTGACCTTCCGTCTCAGGAATACATTTGTCTGAAGCATTTGAGTAATTTTTGAGGATCCAAAACAGAATTCCTGTGCTCTTTTGATGTAAGCGTGCTTGATCTGATTTGAATAATCGCTCTTTCATTTGCATTTTCTGTCACGGTTATAGTAGGTGTTGTGTTTTATTCAGTGTCTCTGTGATTTCACCTGCTGCGGTTCTGCAGTCGGCGGTGAACGCTTTGAGCGACAGCTTTAAATCCAGCCGCATGATTAGTGGCACCTTGTAAAGGGCGTCTTTGTAAAGCGCGGTCAGTAATTGCTGCAGATGGCAGCTGTTAACAGCACTGCAGCAGAAAGCCTGTCAATCAATAGCAGTGCATCTGCTGGACTATCTGCTGGACTCCACCCGTACCGTCAGTCATCACACCATTACTAACGTTACCATTCAATAAACTCCTGTCGTCAGGCTGCACTGCAAAAAAAGCAATTTCTTACTCAGTGTTTTTTTGTATTGTTTTCCAGGACAGATATCTAACAATCAAGAGAAGCCGAAAAAGTCAGAAAAATTATCTTAATTTAAAGGGAAACTAAGTTTTTCCAGAAAATTAGCCAGAATTTAATTTCTACTGTGACGAATGAGGTCGTATAGGACCATATTTAACATATGTCTTAGTGTTATTTTAGTATCATTGAAATACTAGTATAGTTTTATTAATATTTTGAATTTTTTTATATTTTTCATTTTAATATTAGTTAAAGTTTTAGTAATTTTGTGCACTAGTTTATATATATATATATATATATATATATATATAGTTTTTATTAGTTTTTATTTCATTGTTAGTTATTTTAGTACATCAAGTTAAACTAAATTAAAGTGAGAAATGTATTTTTTAAATATTTTCTCACATTTCATTTAAGATTTATTTTATTTCTAGTAACAAAATATTTTTAAAATGATTTTAGTTTTATTTAACTTTAATAATCCTGCTCTGTCTTAATTATTTGATCAGACTGTCAAATGTTGCCAAATTAAAATTTTAATAAATAAATGCAAACTAGGAATATTTATACTACTACAAATGTTTGGGGTATGTACATTTTTTTAATGTTTTAATGAAAAAAGTTTATTCTGCTCACAGAAGCTGCATTTATTTGATCAAAGGTATAGTAAAAATTGTGAAATATTACTGCAATTTAAAATAACTGTTGTCTATTTGAATATATGTTAAAATGTAATTTATTTCTGTGATCAAAGCTGAATTTTCAGCATCATTACTCCAGTCTTCAGTGTCACATGATCTTCAGAAATCATAATAATATGCTGATTTGCTGCTCAAGAAACATTTCTGATTATCATCAATATTGAAAACAGTTGTGCTGCCTAATATTTTTGTAGAAACTGTGATACATTTTATTTTTCAGGATTCACAGATGAATAGAAAGTTCAAAAGAACAGAGTTTATTTGAAAAATAAATATTTTTAACGTTATAAATATCTATTCTGGTCTCTTTTGATCGATTTAATGCATCCTTGCTGAATAAAAGTATTAATTTCTTTTAAAAACAAGGATGATGACTAGTCACCATTCACTGAACTAATGGTTTTAAATGATTTTTTAATAGCAGGCACTATACAGTACACACTAGGCAGTGAGCAGTGCTCTAGTATTGCATTGTAACCGTGATCTCCATAAAATTGAGTCTCGAGCACTTCTCTTATGAATACACCTCCCGATTAACACGTTTATGAAGATCCATTAGCTGAACATATTGAAATCTTGAGGAGTGCAATCCGATCATATGCTTCAGCGCGTTAAGATGGAAGATCCAGACGGATCAAATTACCCAGCGTCCCCTCTGACCAGCTTCCCAAAAATGCTTTTAGCAGGATTTGAGCGATCAGGTTATCTTGGATTAGAGCAGATTAGATTTGATTATGGGATCAGAGGAAATTTACTATGGGATTAACAGATCTGATTATCACACACAGAAATTGTGCATATACAATGAAAATAACATCTGAACACAGATAAGCACGCAGCCTGTAGCGGTAAAAACGCTTTTGCATTATTTAGAATGAGCAGTTTTTGCCAAATTCTGCAGCGTTTGTGCTTCAGATATGGATGTTTTCTCAAATCATGTGTCTTGTTCAACAACACAACTAACATTTTCTTTGGAAAATATTAAAATCTTTTTAGCTTTTATATTTAGGCTTCATAAGATTTTTATTCATGCTTATAAATTATTAAAAATGTAAACAAATGCACAGCAATCTTATAAAACGAGCATCTCTCTCTGCCTGTTGGGGTTTTGCAGCTTATGTTGTATATATTACACACAAACACCCACACACACACACGCACACACACACACGCACACACACAAACACACACACACACAGTAATACGTGACTCATATGAGAAATCATGATGACTCTATATATGACTAATCCTCTCTCTGACATCATGACTTTCTCTTCCATATATGGGTGCATCTCACAAAAACATATCAGTCATAAGTCAGTCATATTTCACCCCAAAACCTGAATAATATTTGTTGTTATTTTGCATGAATATTATTTTTTTTTATTTTTGCATAAAGAATCATTAAAGTATTATGGATTGTGGCATTATTTTAATGACAATAAAATTGTATGTTTTTATAAAAATCACTTTTTATTTATGGAATTTAAGAGCGAAAATGTGTTTATGGTTATATATTTTTATTTTAAATACTTTTTCTTCTTTATCTTTTATTTTATTATATTTTTTTACAGAATTTTGTAGGGAATTTTTTTAAATTTTCATTAGAATGATCTTCATTGGATTCTCTCTCAATACTGTAATATGTTTTCAGTAGCAAGAATTTCAAAGAAAGAATAGTTTAATTTCCATAAAAAATGTTACTGTTCAAAAAAGTACGCTTCATTTTCTTCGAACACAAAAAACAAACTGTCTGTATATATTAGATCTTGACAGGTTTTGTGTGATCCATTAATTCATTACTGAGTATAAAGTGAGTTTCTCTATGTTCGTGTGTGTTTAGGTTGGAATGGGTGGAAATCATCGAGCCGCGCACCCGGGAGCGCATGTATGCCAACCTGCTGACGGGCGAGTGTGTTTGGGACGCCCCGGCGGGTGTGCAGATCAAGCGCAGCGGACAGGACCAGTGGTGGGAGCTTTTCGACTCCAAAACGTCCCGATTCTACTACTACAACGCTTCTACGCAGTGCACCGTCTGGCACCGCCCACACAGCTGTGACATCATCCCCCTCGCCAAACTACAGACCCTCAAGCAGAACACCAACACGGCTCCGCCCACCGCCACCACGACCAGTGCCTCCGCCGACAGCAGCCCTGCCCGCAGCGCCGTCAGCACCACGTCCTCACAGGAGCAGGAGGAGAAGACATCCACCGCCGAGGAGGGAGACAGGTGAGCGCATCCCAGGTCTTAAAGGAACAGTTCACCCAAAAATGAACATGAGCTGAAAATGTGCTCAGCCTCAGGAACATCAAAGATGTAGATGAGTTTGTTTCTTCATCAGATTTGGAGAAATGTAGCATTCCATCACTTGCTCACCAATGGATGCTCTGCAGTGAATGGATGCCGTCAGAATGAGAGTCCAAACAGCTGATAAAAACATCACAATAATCCACACCACTCCAGTCCATCAGTTAACATCTGGAGAAGACGAAAGCTGAAACAAATCCACCATTAAGATGTTTTTAACTGAAAATACGAGTTCATAATCCATAGTAATGCTTCCTCCAGTGAAAAAGTGTTCTGGTCTGAATCAGGAGAGAAATCTACAAAGATCAAACACCGTTTACAAGCCAAAACGGCTCTAAACTAATATATGGCTGGATTTTGATGTGAGAGACAACAGAAGATGTACTTTTTCACTGGAGGAAGCATTATTATGGATTATGGACTCATATTTTGGCCAGAAGTGATGGTTCAGTGTCAAAATGTCTTGATGGATTTGTTACAAATCTTACAAACAAGCAGTTTTCATCTTCTCAAGCTGTTATAACTGATGGACTGGAGTGGTGTGGATTACTTGTGGATTATTGTGATGTTTGTATCAGCTGTTTGGACTCTCATTCTGACAGCACCCATTATATACCCATATATATATAGTGTAACCAAAATACAAATAATAACGGGGTGGGGGGTGGTATAAACTTAAAAATGTGAGGTATTAATTGATAGCTTTTATTTAATGAGATCATTGCTTTTTGAAATATAATAATCACATTAGGCCGTATCACAATTCCTCTTTTTCCATCCCTAAATTTAAGGGACATAATTCAGAGACATTTTTTATAGCATTTATTATATCTAAGACTTTTTAAGGACTCACTGAACCTTTTTTATTCTCAGACATGCTCCTAAATACATTTTACAGTTCGCACACATCTATTTTTTGTCTTAAACGCTAGTGAAATGCTCGCACTATCGAGCCCTGGAGGAACTGACACAGAAAACATCCCAGAATCCCTTTTGATTTCACTCTTAGACCCAGACGACACCAGTGGAAGTCAGATTTCATTTAGTTTGACCGTCTGAGTGAGCTTCCTCGTCCCCGTCCAACAGTACATCTCTTACAGCCGGTCTTCAGACGCTCTTTAAGACGGACAGCTCTTGTTTTTATTTGTTTCATTAGATCATCGCTGTAAGTGGTTTTGAAAGCTCGACTGGACCAGAAATAAATAGCTTCCTGTTGAGACTTCAATAATATATGTGCACACTACAATACTATTCATGCTATTTTTGCAGTATATAGTTTGTACACTACAAAAAAAATGTTTATATGTTTACATGTAATATGGGTATTTGAGAAGCAAAATTATTTGTTTTGTTTTCTGAAAAAAATTACCAAAATTGAGTTTTTGCTTAAAACAAGAAAAAATATCTGGTAATTGGGTCAGAAAAAGAATCTTGTTTTCCCTTTGAATTAAGTTCATTTTTCTTGCCTCATTGAGAGATATTTGTTCTTGTTTTAAGCAAAAACTCATTTAATTTTGATAAATTTTTTGGAAAATAAGATGTAATATCTTAAGTCTTGATTTAGGAATAGTTATATATTTGTACTAGAAAACAAGACAAAAATACTGATTAAGATTTATTTTTTTTGCTTTAAATGCAATTTTCAGACTGTGGCACTCTAGAAAATTACTTTTTGTCTCTAGAGATGTATTTTTTTTAGCAATAACAGTATAAACTTTCCAGACAGACCTACCATGAGCTCTAAGTTTATTACACGATGCATTATGCTTCCATAAAAGCCACAAACTCAGTGTGATTTTGCATATAATTGCTGAAATCTTTCCGGAAACCTGAGAAAAATGGGCAGTCGGAAGACATTTGGACGGTTAATGCCGGATGACTTGATGCTTAATAGTGAGAGATATGTATGATTTTGCGTGTGCATTAAAAAATGAATGGAATAAAAGGTATGATTGAAGAAATCAGGTATAGTGCTTCAAGCAGTTTTTTAGATTTAATATTCCAACGGTGTCGCACTTAAATAGTTTCATCCCATGAGGAGCGCGGGGACGAGGAAGGGAGGGTCATGAAATGATTTTGTGTGACAGAGGAGGAGGAGGAGGAGGCAGAGGGAATGAAAGAAGAGAGAAGCATAGAATGTGTAAATTGATTTGAAGGTCGGATATCCATGAATAATTAATATCCAGAGGAAAACACTGCTCACTTTGTAGTGGGTCTCTTGCTCGAGAGAGAGACGGAGTGAGAGATAAGTTTCTTGTGTTCAGAGTTTTAATCCGGCTACTAAAGAAGCGAACACACACACACACACACACACACACACACACACACACCACACCACACACACACACACCACACCACACACACACACACACACACACACACACACACACACACACACACACACACACACACACACACACACACACCACACACACACACACACACACACACACACACACACACACTTGGCTGTGTAATCCAGTCTGGTCATGGGGAGCCTTCAGAGGGCCGTGGTGGCCAAGTGCTGAATTGATTTTACACACTTCTTTTCTTGATGCTCAGAGGCCTTTTCTGTGCTCTTTAAACTCACAGAACTCTTAGATTTAGATCTTTCAAAATTGCCTTTGAAAGGCTTGAAGGACTGAGATTTTTAGTGGTGCTCGATTTGAAGTCAAGCATCACTTTTATTATTGCTATAGTTAGTGTTAGTGATTTAAACAAACCCAACATTTTCATCAAAGTACTCTACTCTTACTTCTTTTCAACTGATATCATCACGCCCTCTTATTAAATCTCTTATTTTATCCTCATGGAAAAAATCCCACTCAGACCTTTTTTTCCACATTGAATATTTGGTAATTCTTGGAAATTCAACACATTTAAGAAGTAAAATGGTTTGTGATCATTTCAGAACAAGACGTTTCAACATCTTAGTTGTAATAAACTTGACTTTTTGCACTGGAAAATTAGTTTTGAGATCTGAAGGTTAAGAAATGTCTACAGAGCAAAATAAGATGGCTTATTTTATTCAAAATAAATGTTTATATTTATGTTATTTATATTTTTTAATTTTCATGATATAGCCCTTTTAATAAATATTTATTTACTACTACATTTTCAAGGAGATTTATTGTAAATAGTAAAATAAAACAAAATGAATTTTTTATTAAAAATAAATGTTTGTACTTTTTTGTTTTATTTTACTTTTAATGATACGTCCCTTTAATAAACAGTGAAGAAAATCTGATTTATTATTAAATAGTCTTATTTATAGTCTTAACTAAAAAAATAAATGTTTATATATATGTCCATTTATTGAATCTTTTTATTTATTTTTATACTTTAATAAATAGTATAAAAATATTTTCATATATTTCTTATTATAATGATTTATTTTAACATTTGTTAAAATATTCTTTTGTTTGTTTTCTTTTTTTTTTTATTAAAAATGTTCTTATTTTCTTTCGTTCAGGTTCAGATGGGGCACAGGCACCAGAGAGCGGATGCTCATCAAAGTGTCGGATCGGGAACCCAGTTTTCTGACGCAGGGAAACGGATACTCCAGTTCTTCCCCACGCTCCAGACACTCGTCCAGCAACGCTCCTTCTGACCTTCGAAGCCACGCCCCTTTCCCTACCTGACCGCCCGGCGTCGCAGTCTCCGTTCCTGAAGAGAGCAGACTTGGGCGGAACTCAGCGGCGCTGCTCAGGCGATTCCCAGCCATCGTCCCCCCGCTATGCTTATGAGCCTCCTTTGTACGAGGAACCGCCCTCGGAATACCAGTCCCCACCTATTTATGAGGAACCGCCCACTGACATGCACTGCGACCAGGCCTTTTTTGGCTCCGACAGGTCTCCGGCACGAAAACCAGGTCTTTACCACTCTCCCAAGCAAAGCCCGTCTCCTTACGGTCAACTGGTATTGACGAGACAGCGGAGCTCTACGCCCGAGAAGACGCCCAATCAGGGTGATCAAGACTATAGCTCGAGTGGGCGGGACTACAGCTCTGCGGGGCGGGACTACAGCTCCAGTGGGCGGGATTATAGCTCGGGCATGAGGGACTACAGCTCCGGTGGGCGGGATTATAACTCTAGTGGGCGGGAGTATAGCGCCGCCGGGCGGGAATATGTAAAGCAGCTAGTTTATGTCGAGCAGTCCGGCTCCTCCCCTCGATTTAGGACGACCGAGCGTCTGCTGAGCTATGGGACAACCAGTTCGAATAGCTTGTCAGCTGGATTTTCTTACGGCGGCTCCTTTACGCTACAGCACAGTCACGATCTCAACGGTGGCAATCGGAAACGTAAGAACCGGAAGCCGTCTTTGCCAGGAGGAGAGGGCGATGGCATGGGGTCCGGTCTCGGGGCGATGATCACCCAAGCCCGGTTGGCATGGGAGGCTCAGCAGATGTTACATCAACGAGGGGGTGTGTCTTCCGACCAGGGGGCGAAAGATGGGTATGAAAGCGACGGGGCGATGCCCTTGCCGCTGCCTGGCCCGGTGGTGCGGGCGTTCAGCGAAGACGAGGCTCTTGCGCAACAGGAAAGCCACTGGAAGCGCGCCACCCTGGACAGACTGGCATTTCCTCAGACGCTGCTAGAAAAGAGTCTGTCGGTGCAAACCAACCTGGCATCACCTGAACCTTACCTCCATCCCTCGCAGGTAAGGCACAATGACATGCTCGTTGCATCAGAAACTCAAAACATTGCTGAGATTCCCATATTTATGTCACTGCAGCGGATGGGAGGCAATTACCAGATTATTGCGATATCTTTTTAGTACGAGTGTATTTAGAGTGTTGCTATACAGTTTATAGGAACACTCTAAATACACTCATACTACAAATGATGAAATATTGGATTGTTTACCTTCATGTCACGTGACCATTGACCAACATCAGAGAACTATGAACATGAGATTTAAATATGAACTTTAAATCTCAGGGGTGTTTCCAAGCAAGCTCAAAGGGGTTCAAATAGAAACACATAAAACATTGAGAATCAATGTTTGAATGAATGGAAATTGTGATTAGAGTGGAATAGAATATTATGAATGTAAGATACAATCAAAAACCAGAGGAATGCACTTAAACTGAGGCTTCATTAGACATTAGACACTGTTTCATTAACAGTGATGAACTCAGATTGCGTTTGTTGATTGTGTGTTATGATGTCAGTTTCAGCGGCGCGGCAGAAAGCGTTTTCGGACTCATTGGCGCTGAGGTTGTGAATGAGCTGGAATCCTCTGATGAGCTGAACTCTGAGCTCTTTCAGCCCAATATAATGAGCGTTTAACTGTCCTGAATCAGGCCTGACCCGCTGCTTAAGCGCTGCCAGTGAGGTTAATTGGGCCGGCAGACCCTCAGCCGCCTGTTACCCAAACACTGATATCTTTGTTCTGGAGATACCGGGCTGAGCCGAGCTAAACTGTGTGAGTTTCCTTGGAGAATTTTTTTAGGTTCTGCTCTATTTGCTGATAGAAATGGAGGCAGACAGCAGCTTCAGCAGGAACAGGCACGCAAACCTCCCATAACACCCCAGCAACTGCATAGCAACACTCAAAAAACCTCTTAGAACACCCTAGCAACTGCATAGCAACACTCTAAAGAACACCCTAGCAACTGCATAGCAACACTCTAAAAACCTCTTAGAACACCCTAGCAACTGCATAGCAACACTCTAAAGAACACCCTAGCAACTGCATGGCGATGCTCTAAAAAACACCCGGTACGGCCTAGCAACTGCATAGCAACACTCTACAAACCTCTTAGAACACCCTAGCAACTGCATAGACACACTCTAAAAACCTTTTAGAACACCCTAGCAACTGCATAGCAACACTCTTAAGAACACCCTAGCAGCTGCATAGCGACGCTCTAAAAACACCCAGTATGGCCTAGCAACTGCATAGCAACACTCTGAAAACCTCTTAGAACACCCTAGCAACTGCATAGCAACACTCTAAAGAACACCCTAGCAACTGCATAGAGACACTCTAAAAACACCCAGTATGGCCTAGCAACTGCTTAGCAACTCTCTAAAAACCTGTCAGAATCCCCTAGCAACTGCATAGCAACACTCTAAAGAACACCCTAGGAACTGCATAGCGACGCTCTAGAAAACACCCAGTACGGCCTAGCTACTGCATAGCAACACTCTAAAAAAACAAAAAAAACGCAGCTTCAGACACTTCAGGGACAGTTTGTTGGTGTTTGTGATGTTTCTCCATTCACAGTGTTTTCTGGGAGGTTTCAGGCGGTTTCAGTGTGTTTGTCCAGCAGATCACACACACACACACACATACAGAGACACGCCCTGCTGTTCCACATCAATATTTCAGCGTGTGCAGTTTGAAGAGTGCTCACGCTTATGTAAGGCATCACAGTCACATCATCACCAACACGCACGACTGACATCACAACATTCCACGACTAACATATTTTTTGCATAAAGAAATTCAAGCTTGTTTTAGGACTGTTAAATGATTAGTTCACTTCCAGAATGAACATTTCCTGATAATTTACTCACCCCCATGTCATCCAAGATGTTCATGTCTTTCTTTTTTCAGTTGCAAAGAAATTAGTTTTTTGAGAAAAACATTCCAGGATTTTTCTCCATATAGTGGACTTCAATGGGGATCAAAGGGTTGAAGGTCCAAATTGCAGTTTCAGTGCAGCTTCAAAGAGCTCTACATGACCCCAGCCGAGGAATAAGGGTCTTATCTAGCCAAACGATCTGTCATTTTCTAAAAAAAAAAATAAAAAAAAATGTATATACTTTTCAACCACAATTGCTCGTCGTGCACTAGCTCTGTGTTGCGCAGTGTTGGGCAAGTTACTTCCAAAATGTAATACATTATATATTACTAGTTTTACTCTTTTGAAAGTAATTAGTTACATTACAATATTACTGTCTCTGAATTGTAATGTTTCACTACTTTTGAGTTACTTTCACCAAAATATCCACAGAAATTTGACTAGGCATTTTAAAATGCTGAAATGTAGTTTATTGCTGCTCATTATACATCCACCGGAGGGTGATGTGGTAGGTCTACTATAGCCAGGGCCGTTGCTAGTGGGGTGAAAGGTGGGGACAATTCTAGGGGCCCCCACCGCCCAGGGGGCCCCACAAAATCCAGGAGTTATACTATATAGGCCCATGTTCTGTGAATAATTCTAATATTTTATTAGTTGTATAACTGAGATATTATGAAAACCACAAAAAAAGCATGCAATTTGGTTTCATGCTTGTATATTGTACAGTATATGATATGTGTGTGTGTGTGTGGGGGGCCCACATCAATATTTTTTCAGGGGGCCCCCAATCCTCTAGCTACGGCCCTGACTATAGCATTAAAAATGATAAGATCATATTTAGAGACTGGTATGTAGGTCTACATTAATGTTACATTGTAGTTTAGGTTAAACAAACAAAAGCACAAACCGCATTATTACGTTCAGAAATAATACCGGTAATTAAAGCGGAATGTTATAATGTACAAACAATTAGGCCTAACACAATAGCTAGCCTTGAACGGTATTTAAAACACAACAAGAATTAAAAATATAATTTGCTGAACAACCCAAAACGAATTAATTTAAAGCGAGACTGAAAGCAAACGCCGTTGTTCTCACACAGACTACCTCTCTCATTCGGCACGAATCCAATTAAATGTTTCCATATTCGTTATGTATCTGAATGCTAAACTATTATTTATGTAAACCATGCTTTGTACTTAACGCGCTTTCTGCACAAAAAAAAAATCATCCTCTTCATATGAACAAATATGTGCTTGGCACATCATTTTTTTTATTTCGTTTTTATTGCTATATTTTAATATTTATGCTTATTACAAGAAGCAATTTAAAATAATGTTTGCCAGTTAAAAATAAACAGCATCATCCAGTAGATAAATATTTATATTTGTAGTTTTCCCCTTCTTCAGAAATTGTACAAATTTTCTCAGGTCCATGTTATTAATATTTTGTGAGTTTTTTTGTGTTGTTTTGTTACATGTACCTGCGTGTTTAACTTTGCATGATGCGTTTCGTAACGGCTGATGTTACTGAGCCCACGAGAGGAAAGCACTTGAATCATGTGAAACTGTATAATTGTATAACTGCTTGAAGGAGGTATTTCTGCAGTCCTGCTGCTGTTGTTATTCTCATTATTTTGGGGCTTGACTCATTTCCTGTTGGTCTCCTCTTGACCCGATCCTGCGGCTGAGATGGCTTTAATATCTGTGCTTCCTCTGCTCTCAATGCTGCTCTTCAGCATCAACACACAATGCTTTCTTTCTTTCAGTCGGAGGATCTCGGAGCATGTTCTCAGTTCGAGGCCAGTCGTAACGCTCGCAACATGATGCCCAGCGCGAGCTGCGGCATCTTCCCAGAGTTCACGCTCCGCAAACCGTCCTCCGAGACGGACATCGAGAACTGGGCATCCAAACACTTCAACAAGCACACGCAGGTACACCAAAACACCCATCAAACCCTATAAACCTACTGTTTCTTATGTGATTCCTTAATATATAAGGCCTCAATCATCATTGGATTGCATTGCATTATATGTTTTGATCATCTTTCTAAGACATAGATTGGAGATTATAGAGATATAGAGTATTGGAGATATAGAGTGACAACTAATATTTATTTCATTTTATCTGCTTTACTGTTATGGATCTCATTGATTTACATTACAAGCTAAAAATGAATAAAAACTGTATGAACATTTAAAAAATATAAAATTATTATTTTAAAATATACTATTTTAAAATATTAATAAAAACTAATGAACCACAACAAAATGACTAAAATTACATTGGAAAATATAAAAATAAAAACTAACTCAAAATATTAATAAAACTAAAACTAAAAAAACTAATAAAAATCACAAACACACACAACAAGCACTAAAACTAAAATTGACATGGAAAATAGATTTGTTTTTTTTTTCTCAAAATATCAAATATTCAAACTTTTTTTTTTGATATTTATAAAATATTTTGGTATTTCATATGTGAGGCTGTACAGGGTTGAAATGTGACACTGGAAAAGTAATCTTGGTTAAACTAGAAGCTTAAAAAATAGTTTAATTACTTGAAATAGAATAAATAATATAATAAATTAAAAAAATATATTTATTTTTAATTAGTTGCCAAGGCAACATTTAATTTTTTTAGTTTTAGTACTAAAATAAATAAAACTAATAAAAACTGTATAAACATTTAAAAAAAACTTAATGAAAATTAGAAAAACAGTACAAAATTACTAAAACTAAAATTAAAACGAAAAATGTAAGTATAAATACTAATTAAAAATGTTAATAAAAACTAATAAAATTTTCAAAAGCACACAAAATGACCACAACTAAAATTAAAATGGAAAATATAAAAATAAACGCTAATTTAAAATAGTGTTAAAAACTAATAAAAATGACAAAAACAAAACTAAAATTAAAAATATAAAAATAAATATTAAATAAAATATAAAAATATATAAAAACAAAATTACTAAAATGAAAATGGAAAATATACAAATAAAAACGAATTAAAAATATTAATAAAAATGGCAACAAAATTGCTCCTGTCTTCCAGGGTCTGTTCAGGAGGAAAGTGTCCATCGCCAACATGCTGGCGTGGAGCAGCGAGCCCATCAAGAAGCCCATGATCGTGACGACGGACCGGACGGTGAAGCGTGAGGCCGTGGATCTCTTCAAGCTCATCCAGACCTACATGGGCGACCGGCGGGGCAGATGTGAGCCACTGGCCGTGGCTCTGGAGGTGGCAGTGAGGGGCTGGAGCTGCCAGGGCCTGCGGGACGAGCTCTACATCCAGCTGTGCCGACAGACCACCGAGAACTTCCGCTACGACAGTCTCCAGAGAGGCTGGGAGCTCATGGCCATCTGTCTGGCCTTCTTCCCCCCGACGCCTCGCTTCCACAACTACCTGGAGGGCTACATCTGCAGACACATGGACCCGCTCAACGACACCAAGGGTATGCAGAAATCCTGACAAACAACCCATGCGTTTCCTGCTGGAACAGGAATTCAGGAAATCTTGTTTTAAAAAGCCAAGCTCTTACACAATGATGCAGGATTTACTCATTTTCACTCAGAAATTGCTAGTAAATTTCACAAATAACAATAAGGAATCCATACTTAATAGCTTATAATCTGGACAGAAGCCACTATCCAAATAAATCAATTCCTGCAGTTCCAGTCATGTTATAGACATTTTTTTTTACTTGGTTGTGCAGGAAGAGTAAACATACCAATGTTATTTTAGTATCACTGACTGATTTTTGTTCATATTTTGAATTGGATTAATTATTTTTATTTTCTGTTTTCATTTTTGAGTAAAGTTTTAGTAATTTTTTTAAATATCTCTTTATTATATTAAATAATAAATATATGAAATATAATAATATAAAATTGTAAAATATAAATGATATTAAATATATTGAATTATGTTAAATAATTTTAAAGCTGAAAAAGTTTTTAGTTTTATGAAGATTTTCGTTTTAAAGGGATTTTAAAGGATTTAGTTAGTCATATTTAGGAAGTTAGTTTAGTAACGTTTTATTTTGAATATTTTATAATATGATTTTAAAGTATTTAAACGTGTGAATGTTTTAGTATTACTGGCATACTATTGTAATGTAATTTTAATTAATTAATTCAAGTTTATATTTTGAATTTGATTTAATTTTTATATTTCCTGTTTTAATTTTAGATGCATTTAATTGAGAAGCTAATTATATATACATGCATACATATATACAGTATATGTAAGAGATAATCAACGGCTAGCCGTGCATTAAAGGATGTTAAATGCATGACGTGGAGGCTAAGAACCGCCCGACGCGAAGCCTCCGCGAAGTGCATTTAAAATCGTTTAATGCACGGCTAGCCGTTGATTATCCCGTTTATTCCATGGTCATTTGCCAAGTTATAGACAAGTTAAAACTAGTATTGCTCTTTGCAGCAATATTTGACCGAATGGTTAAAAGTGACGGTTATTTTCGTCAGTTACGGCTCGTTAGCTCCGCATTCTGCCGCTTCAAATCAGACACAGAGATGAAATAGTGCGGTAAGATCACATTTATTTGAATGAATTATAGCATGTATTTCAATTCATTTTCGATCGAGAGAGAGAGAGAGAGATGACAGTTGTGTGTAAGTTACCTGCTCGCTGCGTCTGCGCATCTCTCTCTACAAACAATTAACGTTACTTCAAAAACAGCGATTTTATCACCTCGTTGCGGGGAATATAATGTAGCGATCTAGTATCTATCTTTTATTTTAGTAATAAAAATCGCGGGGAAGCGCTGACAACAAGTTTATGTGTGTGTGCAGCGCAATCTCCGACCTCTCTCTCTCTCTCTCTCCGTGTGTGTGTGTGTGTGTGTGTGTGTGTGTGTGCGTGCGAGTGAGTGATGCTTGTTGGTTAGTTAGTGTGCATCTATTAAAGCAGCGCATTAATATGGAACGGTGATTAAACTGACCTGGAACTACCTGTGCAGTTAAACGAATTTAATCAACATCTGCCAGCCAATCAGAATCGAGTATTCAGACAGACCATGGAATATATATATATATATACACTTTTTTTTCAATAGTTTTAAGCATAAATTCAACTATTTTTTTTAGAAAAAATATTTATAATGCTGCTGTTCAGTAATGTTTTTAACTCAGAACTTAGAATGAAATATACCGAAATATTTTATCTAAAATATAAGTAAGTGTTCCAGTGATATTAGCAATGGTAAAACACTATAGGATGTGAACCTACAGTAGATAAATAGTGTGCAAATTTTCTATTTTTTTCAATGCTTAGCAAGAATAGAATTAGTAAGGAATGCAGTCAAAACTGTTTTTAAATGAATGAATATTAAGTTTACACATTTTGCTTCATGCAACATGCAAACTGTTAAAGCACGCAGCAGTGAAATTAAGACATCGTTTGCTGCTGTACGCTCCACACTGACCCGACAGTTATTATTAAGCTCTTAAGATGCTGAATATCTGAAGCTGAATGTGAGTTATATTTGACGTCTGCTTGTGTTTCTGTGTTGCAGGAGTGGCGATTAGCAGCTATGCAAAATACTGTTACCGTAAACTACAGAAAGCTGCGCTCAGCGGAGCCAAGAAGGTGCGTGACTTCCCTCTATCAGAGCAAACTCTAACAACATGACGCAGGAATTACTTTCAAACGCTTTTCACTCAGAAACTGCTGGTAGTTTTCATAAATAATGACAAAGAAACAGCATAGTTTAAGACTTTAAAATATTTGCTATATTTGTATTTATATTTAATTTATAATAAGAATTTAAAACATTTAAAATGAACACAGTCTGTGAAAATTTAAATATTATCTGTATATTTTGTTATTTTAGATTTTTTCTTATTGTAGAATATTATTTCAGAACTTAAATTTAAAATAAAAATTTCTAAATACATGTAATCAGTGACATTTATTATTTTAAACTTATATGAATTAAAAATATTTAAATGTATGCAATTAGTGAAGATGTGATTGTAATGTGACAAGTATTGTTTTATTATTTTGAAAATATTATTTTATTGTAAATATTATTTTAAAACTTAGAAGAATGTTATATATTTAAAACATTTAAAATGTATACAGTCAGCGAAAATAATTTAGTATAATTTTATTATTTTGATGATATTATTTTCAAACTTATAAGTGAATTCAAAATATAAAAGCAGTCAGTGAAAACATAATTCTAATTAGTATTATCTTATTATTGTTTTTATTATATTATTATTTATTATTAAAATATTTATTATTATTATTATTTGAAAGCTTATAATATGAATTTAAAATATGCAATGTAACACATTGAATTAAATGTGAAAGACTGAAATTTTGACAAATATTTCAGTTTTTCTGTTGAATGAATGGTTCAGTGTTTGCAGAGCGTCTGGCGTCTGTTTGTGCTCTAATGCGCTGCGTGTGTTAATTGGCTGTGAAGTGTCGTGGGGGTCTATTTAACAGTTTTAATTAACATTCAGTTTCCGGAATTCGCCTGTTGCCCTGGAGATGTCGCCGTGACGACGGGCGGTGATTTGCGCTCTGACAGCACTGATGCATGATGGGTGTCATCGCACACGCGTGACGGGATGATCCCGGTGTGAAGCACATACATGTGTTTGGTGTGAACGCTTGTGACGGCAGTGTCCTGTGGAGATTCCAGTGGGTTTGTGTGTAAGTGTGTGTTTGTGCCAGACGCTCAGCGGGGTAACGCTTCAAAACACGGCTCCGCTCCAAAACCCTAGTGTGCTGCCTACATAGGCGTCATTCAAAGCATCCTGCACACATGCATAAAAGGTAAAAAGGCAGGGATCCAAGTATGGAAAAGTGTGGGATTTGATTTGAGTCATTTCCAGATCTGGAAAAGTATGAAAAGGCAGAGTTTGGATTTTTTGTTGGTTTGTTTGTTTGTTTATTTAAGCCTATTGCCCTATATTGTTTTCTAAAATCAAAAATTGAGGTTGTCTTAAAATAAATAAATAAATACGATTTTTCTTTATGCAAATAAATAATACATGTTTTCATCAGTAAATTTATTAGTAGAGCAAATATTATTATACTGGATAGCATATCTTTCTATTATTTTGAAAACACAATTTTCTAAATAAATGTAATCATTGACAATATTATTTTCAAACTTATAATATGAATTTATATATATATATATATATATATATATATATATATATATATTATATATATATATATATGAATGTAATCAGTATTAGGGATGTCAACGATTAATCGACGATCGATTAATTGTCGATAAGAGACGTAATCGATAAAAGCTATCGATGGTCGATTAAGCAGTTTCATTTTGGGGTGCGTGCAGCTCGTGTGCAAAACACGTGCAAACGGCTGTGAGTGATGGTGAAGGGGCTGGATCTTACAAGAAAATAATTATTTTAATATGATACAAACTTTAAAAGTACATTAAAAAAGATACAGTACAAAGTTATTTTGTATTGAAATGTAGTAATAAGTCATGTTCAGTCATAATTTCCCTAGATAATTATTGCATATCGGGCACTTCGCTTTGACAGGGCTGCGCACGAGAGCAGGACAGTCTATTCATTCATACAACTTGTTAATTCGTTCCTATGACATATTAATTTGTGGCAGCTGTCCATGATTCATTAATTTGTTCCCTAGAACAGGGGTTCCCAAACTTTTCCATTCCACGACCCACCTAGACAAGTATAATCTATTTCAAGACCCACCAAAATATTTGAGATTAAAAACAATTGACATTACTATAAGCTTAATCATAATTAAAAGCATAATATGGCAGAAATTAAGTATTTAAGAAAAATAACCATTTTATTTTATAGGCTAACATTCACTACTAATATTTACATTTTAATTTCTTAATTTACAGACGTTAATGAGTCTAGAAATATGTCCATAAAACCTGGAAACGCGCGCGCTCACTCCGGTGCGGTTATGAACTGTAATCTGCGCTGTGAGTGCTATAAAAAAAATGTGCCCTCACAACCCAACACTTT
The DNA here is from genome assembly GCA_023376895.1 of Aspiorhynchus laticeps. Classification (NCBI taxonomy): domain Eukaryota; kingdom Metazoa; phylum Chordata; class Actinopteri; order Cypriniformes; family Cyprinidae; genus Aspiorhynchus; species Aspiorhynchus laticeps. The sequence goes on from CM041802.1 coordinate 42,376,864, forward strand.
TTTATTTTATTTTAGCAAAGCATAAGAAGCGAAGCAGAATTCTCAAACAGTTTAGAGATTAAAATAATTTTTAAATAATTGTAAAAATAATAAACATATGCGTCTCATTTTAAATAAACACTAAAAACCGAGAAAACAAATTTACTTCAGCCAGAAATATAGGCTACTTTTGCAATGGTTAAATAAATGTTCAGCTATATCTTCAAAAGATTTTTTTACATTTTTTTCTCTATATAGTGATGATATGGCAAGGAAATAATAGGACATTTTGTAAATTCTGTTATGCTAGCATGTGGAAATGTTTGTATAGTGTTACAATTAACCCCGCATGTGTGCCCCGCTCAACCCGTACATGTGAAATGCTTTTTACGGACAGTTTATGGATTAAATGCATATGAAGGAAGGAAAACAACAAACTCTTTTTTCTCTCGGAAAGATACAGTGCAGAGTTCAAACAGAGGATAGAAATTAATGAACAGCCTACCTGATACAGTTTTCACAACATTTGAATTTTCCGGTGTATGCAATCTCATGCAGAACACATCGCAGTGAAGTGAGAGAGTTTCTTCTCATTAATAATGCAGACCGAGCATTTTAATAATGAACCGTCGCTCTGAGACCCTCACTGTTATTACAACTTGTGCGCGTCCGCGCTTCAAAACACGCAACGCATGTTTTAAATCCCGGCCTTTGCGATTCGAAAATCGCACTGAGCAATATCGCAATTCGTAATTAATCTTTGTATATCGTCCAGCCCTAGGAACTGTGTGTGTTGTGTGTGTGTGTCATTTAGCTGCCGCCAAGTGGCTTTGTGCGACCCACAGTTTGAAAACCCCTGCCCTAGAAAACCCATGATTTAACTTAAATGAGGGAACAATTTAAGTCATAGTAACGAATTCTTAATTCATGGCCACGAAATCTTTCATTTCCCCCCACACGTTTACCACAGTAATAGATGCGAAAACAGTGATTAAAAGTGAACAACAATAAAATAAACCTGCGAATCTAGAGGGTGAGACAGTGAGGATTTGGGAAAAGAAACAACAAATAATATTAAATTCATGACCATCCGGAAAAACAGAACACAAAGCCGCATATGACTTGATTTAAATGTATGCGCTCGGCATGAATCAAAAAACATGGTCGCGATGTAACATTTGCCTGCTAACCAATTATTTATCTAATTAACAAAGCTTTGTACCTCACTTGTGTCATAATACTCACATTAAAATGTTTCAAATGTGTAACAGTGTGTTTGTAGCAACGCCGGTGGTTCTGGAAGCGGATCTCTGACCGCGCGTCACAGCCCCACGAGCCGTACTTGCGTTTGGGATCATTTTATTTTAAATCCCGATAATGTCAATTGCAAACATTGCTATGATGTTTTAAAAATAAAAAAACGAGCACCATGAAACCATTTAAAAAGGCGCATTCAGCGGTCTCCGTGACAGGATATGAAACAGCACATAAAGTATAATGATCCCGTGCCTAACTACGGCGCGCTCTCTTCATTTGATCAAATGATCATAATCACATCCATTCATTTTATCATCCTGCCACTAGCCTTTAATTTAGACTAAAACCCCTTTTCATTCGGGTGAGGAAGCTGGCGTTTTGAGTGGCATTTGCACATCCTGTCATGCCGGTGACTATGCCACTGCAATAGAGCATTTTGCAGTAGTTATAGTTAACGATTAATCGATTAATTGATCGTTAATTTAAACGACGATCGATTATGGAAATTATTGAAAATTGACATCCCTAATCAGTATTTTATTATTTCAATTTGAATAAATGAATTCCAAAATATTTAAAATGTGCATGTAATCAGTATTAATTTATTATTTTGACAGTGTTGTTTTAAAACTTATACATTTAAAATAATATTTTCCTAATAAATTTAATCAATGACAATATTATTTTCAAACGAATAATATAAATTAAAAATATTTAAAATGAACACAATCAGTGGAAATGTGGATTTATCCTGTTAACATGCACCAGGACGTGGGCGCACTGAAAGCTCTTTGTATTGCTCTTTGTTTGCACATGTCATTGTTTTCAAACAGATAAAGTAAAACAGGACAAAATGAATCTTGACAAACTATATATCATTTTGAAGGTCTAAGCCTCTAGCATCGACGACAGATCGCTGTTTTTCGATAGCAAGCTTATACGGAATGTATTTGCTAAATTTGTGTAAGCAGTACACATCAAAACATGTAGAAATAAACCGCAGCACATACCATTTTCATCCTGATAACGACTCTCAAACGTATCCACTGCTGTAAATCCTGGCTTCATTTGAGAGATAAGGGTCCAGTGAACAACATTCCATCGAGCACTTTTAGTCCAAAGAAACAACAACGCTGTAATTTAGATCGTTAATCCTTTGTTTACGTCTCATCTCTTGAGAGAGTTATTGTTTGTGTCCGTTATGGAACAAATTACGCTCAAAAACAGCGTCTTGGTGGTAAAAAAACAGCACGATTTTGTAGCAGGCAATGTCCCAAACAGAATGAAATCATCCAAAAATAAAAAAAGTCAAAGATACACGGAAGATTGATTATTTGAATTCTGGCGCTCCCTCGCGACGGCGCGTGACGCACGCTGTGACGCACCTGTCATCTGATGGGGCGTAACTTAACGATCTTTTAGCACAATAAGAAAAAAAGAAAAAACATTTCGTTTTTTTCTTCTTCAGCAGTTTTATATATGTTTGCGTGTTTTGTGGGGAATTGCCTGTATCTGTGTGATTAACATCTCTATGACTGATAATGAGCATGTAAATACTGACTGTTCACAGATATCAGTGTGAATGCAGTCTATATAAAAGGCCATTATAATGTGAATATTGACTATATTGGGCAGCCATCAGTATGATTTGCATCTGTATGAATGATCTTCAGCATGTGATTACTAATATATGAGCAGGAGAGCATCTGTTTGTCAGGAAATCAGTATGTAATTAAGTTATTTTTTTTTATTATTATTGTTTTTTTTTTTTCATCACTCAAATTATTATTATTGTATTTTTCTAGTGCTCAAATAAATCACTTATACGATTTCTAAGATTCTGTCTACTGTTTTATAATTGAAAAACTGCAGTGGCATGTATAATGACTAAATAGTTTGTAGTAGAACTCTTCAATAATTTGGTAAATATTTTTCCTCAAACGGGGGTGGGGGGGGGGGCTAGAAAAATGTCTGCAGGAATATCATTTTTCATGGTATCTTCTTCAGATTTGAAATATAAACTCATGAGACATGTGACTTTCAACCCATTACTTTTCTGGATTGCTCCAGGACTGATTTCATATATTTTTATATGAAATAAAAAAAAATTCAGTGTGGTACAATTTTTATCAAGGCACTTCAGTGTCTATAACTTTTTATATTTTTGAGCATTATCAACTTTGGATGATGGATAGTAAAGGCCAAAGGGTCTTCTTTCCAAAGACACCACAATTGTGTGTGTGGCACACTGAAGTCAGGAGCTGTTACCATTTTAAGTTAGTTAGTCATTTTCAGCTGTGATTCCCAATATGGGGGGTGCAGGTTAACAGGTAAGAAAAAAACTCAATTAATTGCATTTTGCTTAAAACAAGTAGAATTATCTGCCAGTGGGGTAAGTCAAATATTCAGAGAATTTTACTTGTTTTAAGCAAAATGCACTTCATTTAGTTTTTTCCACTGGAAACAAGACTAAATATCTTAAGTCATTTTGCTTATCTAGTAAAAGTATCTTGATATAAGACGTTTTAGATATTTTTTGACTAGAAAAAGACAAAAATACTAAGTAAGATAAGCCATTTTTTACAGTGAAATGTAATCCTGTATTTTAGCTCTGCAATTTTAATAAGATTGCTGCACATTGAGGTTCTTTGTTCATTGATTGGTATGAGCTAAACATTTGGCAGCATAATAACATACATATACATATATACCTGGAGAAGTCTCATTTTGAAATGGATAGTGTGTAGGAGCTCGTCTGCAGACTCAGCAATCCCAGCATGCACGGCGATGATTTTAGCTCTGAATTGTTTTCTGCTCTGTGTGTCTGCAGGGTTTGAACAAGCCCTCGATCGAGGAGATCGCTCACGCTCGTAACGCCATCTTTCGGCCCTCCATGTTCGGCTCGTCTCTGGAGGAAGTGATGGCGATGCAGAAGGACCGTTATCCTGACCAGCAGCTGCCGTGGGTTCAGACACGCCTGTCCGAGGAAGTGCTGAGCCTGAACGGAGACCAGACCGAGGGCATCTTCAGGTCACACATCGGCCTTCATCAAACATTTCATATATATATATCACGGGTGTCAAACTCAGTTCCTGCAGAGTTTAGCTCCAACCCTAATTAAACACACCTGATCCAGCTAATCAAGTCATTAAGGCTTATTTGAAAACTACATGTTATGTGTGTTGTCAGTGTTGGGCTAGTTACTCAAAGAATGTAATATATTACTCCTTACCAGTTACTCCTTTCAAAAGTAATATTGTTACTTTACTTATTACTTTCTGGCAACAGTAATTAGTTACACTACTAGTTACATTACTTTTTCTAGTAATATAATGTAGCACATGCTGATCAGTGTTACGGGGCTGACGAGACGTGAGACAGGCGGATCCATCTGCAAGCTTTTATTATTATACATGGTCAATACAGACAGGGTCAGACAGTAGCAAACAGGTATGGCATGGGCAAGACACAAGAATAATCCAAGGGCAAGCGTGGGTCGGCGATCGGCGTACAGTATCCAGAGGGTTAAGCAGAGAGATAGTCCAAGGTAACGAGCAATAATCCAAACGAGGTGAAACAAGAGTCCAAAGGGCAAAGCAGAGGGAATATCCAGATAAACGGGCAGAGTCAAACACGGGAGATCTAAACTAGGCAAACGGGAAACAAGGGCAGAAACAAACTAGGAATGCAGGTAACGCTTTGTATGTAGACTGGCTAACAATACTCGGCAGAGTGTGAGAGAATGTCCAAGGTATATATGGTGTGTGAGTGTGTGTGTGATTGGGTGATGGTGATTGTGAGATTGTTAACAGGTGCGTGCGTGATTAATGGTGAACAGCTGTGTGGGTGCAGTGGATGATGGGAAATGTAGTCCTGGGTGTGATCTGTGACTGACTGGGTGGTGTGAAAGTCCATGTGAAGGGTGAGTGACCTCTAGTGGTGAAGGATTGGAAGTTCATGGCTTGGATTTGTGACAATCAGAGGGATGTAATACCAGAGTAAAGTAAAGCCACAACTTACACAACAGTGCTCAGATCATGTGCGAGTCGTGAAAATTATGAAAATATATCTAGAAATTATTTGATTGTTGGATTTTAAGTCAGCGGGGTCGAGGCATCAAAAGTAACTAAGCTGTTTTATGGATGGTAACTGTAATATTATTACTGAAATCTTATTAGTAATTAGTTACACTACTAGTTACTGCAAAAAGTAATATTATTACAGTAACTAAGTTACAGTAACTAGTTACTGCCCAACACTGTTTTGGGGCTAAAGGCGTCCCGGGGTAAAAGGCGCCTTTGATATTATTTTCATCTAAACCACTAGATGGCACAAAAACATGGTTTAGCACTTTCCAGAACATTCGCTTTTCAAGATGCACGTGTATATTTCTATACTATATACACTATATTGCCAAAAGTATTGGGTCGCCCCCTTCTAATGAACAGGTTTGACTACTTTAGTAATTTCTATGAGGACAAATCTTAATGTTAAAGCGTATAATGATATTCTAGGAAATTGTGTGTCTAACTTATTGTCATATTTATTTATTGTATTTCATTATCTTATTTTACATTATTTTATCACCTTATTAATTAATAAAAAAGTAGTAAACATTTAGTTAAAACATACCAAGGCACACACAAGAAAAGTATTATTATTAATATTCAGTAATATGCAGTTTCCACAAAAATATTAAATTACGCTTATTATAGCATATAATAAGAAATCAGCATATTAGAATGATTTCTGAAGATCATGTGACACTGAAGACTGGAGTAATGATGCTGAAAATACAGCTGCGCTTCACAGAAATAAATTACATTTTAACATATTCACATAGAAAACAAATATTTCACAATCTTACTGTATTTTCATCAAATAAATGCAGTCTTGGTGAGCAGAAGAGACTCATAAACATTAAAAAATCTTACTGACCCCACACCTCTGAACAGTATTATATGTTTATGAAGTATTTAAGTAAACAAAAAATGCCACATTGAGACTATTGTGAATATTCTTGAATGAAGATGCAAACGAATAGAATCAGAGTTTTGAACGGATTCAGATTGAACTGATTCACAGATATGAATCAAACTCTAAACACTTTTGCTGCTAAAGTTTAAATCAGAGAAGCTAAACATCTCCTAATGCTCTTATACTTGTGAAAATAACATAATGACACACTATGACATTTAATTACCAGATTTAATGTGCATTAAAATGACTGCAGTGTTCTTGGTCATTTTCAGCCCTAATTAACCCGCATTACCCCGAGAGAATTAGCACACGCAGGTCATTCACCCTGCAGCAGCTCATAATGAGAGCACATCAAATCAGTCCGTCCTTCAGTGTTTTGATTAGGACTAAACTTTGGTCAGTGAAGCGCTCATCTCATCTGCTCGTAATGATGAAGACAGGACAGTCCTGGTGATCTGTGGCTGAGAATGAGCACATTCTGCCTTTATTCTCAGCTTCACTTCTAGATGCTGCTGCTTCTGTTTAACACTAAACACTTACTATGACAGATTCTTTTGTTCAAACATTTACATGAATTTAACATTGAGCTGTAAAGTGTCTAGTCATCTTCTTGTGGGTGGAGTTGCTGTCCATAGACATTATTCTGTCTTCTTATTTTTATTTCAATTTTGTTTGCATTTATTCTCTTACTGTTTTTATTTCTATGTTCGTGCATTTTATTGTCTTATTGTTTTATTTCTATTTTTTGTTTTAATTTCTATTTTTGCATTTTATTTTCTTATTATTTTTATTTATTTTTTGTATTTTGTCTCTTTGTTTTAATTTCTATATTTTTGCATTTTATTTTCTTATTTTGTATTTTTTGTTTTATTGTCACATTGCTTTTATTTTTATTTTTTGCATTTCACTGTCTTATTCTATTTCATATGTGACCCTGGACAACAAAACCAGTCATAAGGGTCAATTTTATAAAATTGAGATTTATACATCATCTGAAAGCTGAATGAATAAGCTGTATGGTTTGTTATGATAGGACAATATTTGGCTGAGATACAACTATTTGAAAATCTGGAATCTGAGGGTGCAAAAAAATCAAAATATTGAGAAAATCACCTTTAAAGTTGTCCAAATGAAGTTCTTAGCAATGCATATTACTAATCAAAAAATATGTTTTGATATATATACGGTAGGAAATTTACAAAATATCTTCATGAAACATGATCTTTACTTAATATCCTAAAGAAAAATTTATAATTTTGACCTATTGTTACAAATATATCTGTGCTACTGGTTTTGTGTTCCAGGGTCACATATAATATATAACAATGAAATAAGACAATGAAATGAAACACACATACTGTATATATATATATATATATATATATATATATATATATATATATATATATATATATATATATATATATATATATATTAATCAATCTAAATGTAGATACAGAAAGCTCTGTTTATTAAAGCTGAAGTCTGTCGTGTGTTTGTGTGTCTCAGGGTGCCTGGAGACATTGATGAAGTAAACGCTCTGAAACTACAGGTGGACCAGTGGAAGGTGCCCACCGGCCTGGAGGACCCACATATTCCAGGTATCCCACAATCCTTTAGTCTGACTCTGATGCATGTATAAACAAGTGCCCAAAGAGTTAACATGGTTACATGGATTCAAAACTCCATTAGAAATAGTATGCCATCCGAGCACCTTTGGTACACTGTGTTCAGCATGCTATAATTTGTGATGCACTGATTCTGTTCTGGTTTACTAGACTCAAATATAATGCAGGATTTAATTTGAAGATTTTTTACTCAAAATTTGCTAGTAAATTTCACAAATAATTACAAAGAAATGACAAGTAACACATTTAATAAGGAAGACTGAAATAGTATTTTTTTTGTAAAACGCACACTGATAATCTAAAATATTTTTTTACAGTGTATGTAGTGAAGATGGCATATTTCTATGAGTCAGACGGCTGAGAAATGAACGTTCTCTGACTGGATTGGCAGATTCTTTTTGCTGGTTGCTTTGAGCGGTTGTTCATGATGCATTATTGATAAAGCTTATATTTGTAGCTGTTTTTGCGGTCAGACAGCAGTGGAACAAGCAAGAGCAAAGTGTTTCAAAACATTTCACTAAATTATTCAATTAAAAGTTACATCAGTGAAACATTTAAAAATGTTCTTTAGATCATTGCTAAAATAAAAATAAATGAATATTTTAATGAAAAACATGTTATTAACTATCAAATGAAATAATGCTGAAATATGATCAAATATAAATATTAGATGAAAACCTTAAACCTCTTTCATTCAGTTGCCAAAGGAAAATTCTACAATAAAATAAATTATGGGAAAATTCTACAATAAAATAAAAATTAATTTTAAAATAAATTAAAACAAATTTATTTTGGCTAGTTTCCAAAGCAACATAAAAATAGCTTCTAAAAAAGTTTTGTTTATGCAAAATATTATTTCTTATTTCTATTATTTCTTAATTTTTCTATTGTAATTAGGGCAGCTATTATTAGTCTAGCTCCAGAGTTATTTTTGGCAATTAAAATTAAACCTATTAAAAAAAAATTGTTATTTGAAATAAAGCTGAAATAAAATAAAATATAAATATTAGATTAGTTAGCTGCCAAGGCAACATTATTTTAATTATATTTATATTATTCTAAAGTAAATTAAAATTGTAAAATAAAATAAAACTAAAACTGAATTAAATCTAAAATAAATTAAACCTAAATAGTAATATTTAAAATGAAAAACAATAAATAAATATATATAAAAATGACAAAAGTAACTAAAATTAAAACTGAGGATAGAAAAATAAAAAATATTTTAAATAATTAATGAAGACTATAACGGTGCATAAATAATACTAAAATAAGTGTGTCCAGCAGTGTAATGCTGTCTCACGCACTCCCACACACATACACACACACACAAACACACACTCACACACACTCGCACTCGCACTCGCACACGCACACAAACACAAACACAAACAAACACACACACACACACACACACACACACACACACACACACACACACACAACAACACACACACACAAACACACACTCACACACACTCGCACTCGCACACGCATACGCACACGCACACAAACACACACACACACACACCTGTAGCCCAAGGCGTTCTGCAATGCTCCATTTCTCTCTGAATATAAATAGCTCAAACCCACACACAGTGGGAGGATCAACAACTCTTACAGGCCTTTTCCACTCTCTCTGTGCTTTCTGCTACAGCATCCAAACACATGAGACTACAGCCATAATCTGATATCAATTAGATGCTTTTGACGAATCTCTGAGATCTCCAATGAATCTGCACTACTTAATAAATAAAATAGCATGTTCTCTGGTGTCTCAGACGTTCGGACTCTTCTGTGTGTCTCCGGCCGATCCTCATTAGATCTGTGATTTCCCAGGTTGTTATTGTTCCCAGAAACGGGTGCCTATCATTTACAAAACTGCTTTCATTCATTGACCCATATTCATAAAGTGTCTCCCCTTGGACCCGTTTCTGGAAATCTAGTAGCGTGAGAAATAATGAAGCCATTAGCTGCTAACACACTTCTGACACGCTTAAACTGGTTTAGGAAGACCAGGATTTGACCTACTGAACTACAGCACTGCCAGTTCACAAAGTCATTATTTCACAGACATTGCACTTTATTCTGGTGAAGAACTGACCATCTGAACCCAAACTAGACTGTTTACTTGACATTTGAGCGCATGTAAATCTGAAATTTGCCTCAACAACAGCGAGCCTATTTTAGGATCATTAGGTGTTTGGATTGAATTATTTGCATGACAAATAAACATAGTTCATCTTAAAATTCTCATTGCTGTAATGCATTTAGACAAATTCCCATCATTCGCAGTGGTGATTTTCAATAGATTCTCATTATTTGGTGGTGAAATGTGCTTAAATTATCATGAAAATAATGTTGTTATGCACAAAATCCATGAAATAGGATTCAGTAAGTTGAACAAATGAATACTTTTATTCATCAAGACTGTATAAAATTGATCAAAAGTCAGAATAAGCTTTATTGTGACAGCTTTATTGTGTTTAAAAGTGACAGTAAAGACAATAGATTTCTATTTCAAATGAGTGCTGTTCTTTTGAACTTTCTATTCTCCTGTGAAGCCTGAAAAATAAAATCTATCAGTTTCCACAAAAATATTGGGCAGCACAACTGTTTTCAACATTGATAATAATCAGAAATGTTTCTTGAGCAGCAAATCAGCATATTATTATGATTTCTGAAGATCATGTGACACTGAAGACTGGAGTAATGATGCTGAAAATACAGCTGCACATCACAGAAATAAATTACATTTTACTATACAGTATATTAACATAGAAAACTATTATTTTAAATTTTAATAATATTTCACAATTTTTTACTGTATTTTCATCAAATAAATGTGGTGAGCAGAATAAACTTCTTTTTATAAACATTAAAAATCTTTCCAACAAAATCTTGCAAATGACTAAGCTTATTTATAGCCCTGCACCATGCGTATTTAAATGAATCCATTGTCATTCTTTTTTGGGCAAATATGCTTCCTTTATATACAAATGAAGCTCATTATAGAATGTGCTGGATTCATAAATCCATTTGTGTAGTTGCAGTGATTTGTGTTATTGCTGTTCACAGAAAGCTGGTGTTAGACACTATTCAGATGCACAATGCAGTCGAGTGTATTTGCTGAAAAATTGAACAATAACCTGATATGTGTAATTGCTGAATGAACTGGGTGCTGAAACTACAGCAACAGCGTGTCAGTCTTTCCTAATGAAAACAGCCTGTATGTCTCTGAGTGGTTTGATTGAGCGTCTAGTTGATTAGTGAACAGCAGCCAATCAGAGCTTGTGATTTTCTTGTGATTGTGTGAGCAGACGGCATCATGCAGACAGTGGTTGAGACCGCTGGTGTGGATGATCTGTCAAGGGTGGAGGTTTGATTATGGCATAACCGCAGACAACAGACATTTAATCGTTTGATCAGAATTATTGCTAGGGACAATTTAGTAGTGTCTGATATTGGTAGGATCATATCAGAGCGTCTCTACTAAACTCTACACCCTTGAAAAGCATAACAAGCGATGTCAGACTTTGGAAACGATAGTTCTCTCCTTAAATATGAAGAGCTCGAGCAACAGATCAATGAGTTCGTCCAAATTTCACAAAAAGATTATATACGGAATTATAAGTCATTGAAGTGAGTTGCTGTTTTTGTCTCTTCTGAGGATTCATACGCTTGTTTGGCAATGTACCACAGAGATATTGTGCTCAGATTTATTTTCTTTACTGTTCATCTAATTTTGTAAGTGACTTTTATTTCTGTTTCAAAGATGTTTTCTTTGGGTTGTTTGACTACTCTAAAGAGAATACATGAAAATATAACTTCATTTGTGCTTCCTGATAGCTAAATTTCACTTACAAAAACAAAAATCTGGTTCTAAACCTCTTTTCTTTATTCAGAGTTGATCTAGACAAGTACATGGAAACTAATCCTAAAGCAGTGAAAACTGTATCTCTATATTCATTATGTGTCTTCTTAAGGTGAAAAAAACATGGTTACTATTAAACCGTGGTAACCACAAATCAACCATGGTTTTGCTATACTAACCATAGTTTAACCATGGTATTTGTAGTAAAACTGTAAAACTGTGATTGTAGAAAAAAGAATCTACACACTTTTACTGTAGTAAAACCACGGTTAATTTTTCTAAGGGATTTGTATATATACTTTCTTTCTTTTTTTCATGACTGTGCCTTTATGGTTTGATGTTTTGTATTAATAAAAAAAAAAGAAAGAAACCAGAAAACAAGATTTGCGATACACACTCCGAAGTCCTGATCTGAATCAAATGTTTCGTGATACACACACGTTTACACGACACTGTCAGCACTACCACTGACTTAGCTCGCTAGTTTTATGACATTAACTGAAATAAGTGAACAAGTATGATGTTTACAAATAAAATATCCATATTTCCATTCCAAAGATAACATCCAACACAAATCTACGAACATATTCAGGTGAGGTAACCGGCTTACTGCTAACTAGTGAAACACTCCATTAATATGACGAGCTGCAGCTCAAAATATATGTTAATGCAAACATTGTGCATTATGATTTAATTCACTATATTTTACAGTTATTTTCTGCTTACACACATTTTAAAAATGTTACCTCTTTTTTTCAAAACTTTACACACAAATCCAAGAATTGCACACACAAAATGCAATGTGCCTCACATCTCTTGCAAAATAAAGCACTGCATTCAAAATATTACAAACACATCTCAAAAGCAAACATTTGCAAACACCTTTGCCATAATATTAATTCCTGTTAGATTTTGTGTGTTACATAGAGAACTGTGTGTGTGTTTTACAAAAAGAGTCAAAGGCAGAGAATTAGTGTCTGGTTTTGCAGATTTGGTGTGTGAGGTTTGTCAGCGTGTCAGGTTTCAGAAATCATGTGACTAGTAAAGATTTTGTGTGTAAGCAGTTGAAAAAACTGAAAATAGTTTGGCCACTGCATGCAATTCAGTTCAATAGGAAATCAGATGAAAACGTTCAGTCATCTCATACCATTGAAATGAATGTTCAATTTAAACTAGTATATATTGTAATAAATATTTGAAAAATGATTGTTGTAATTGATTGTATTAGTCTATAGCAGTGGTTCTCAACCTTTTTTTCCACCGGGCCGCACTATGGTCCAAGTGCAAGTCTCACGGGCCACACGCATCTCATTTACATATTACGTCATCAATTCAAACCAACCAGATTTATAATATTATTTATAGCCTAAATATTATGACATCTAAACAATTACATTTATTGAAATAAATAAAATTATTCTACTCACCTAATAAAACACCTGATGCTGTCGGGAGCTTACCAATTTTGTGAAATTCTGCTCGAAAGGAGTAACAGCACAATGAAGTTGTGATTGTAAGTTACAGTAAGACGCGCACGGACGCGTGACTTGATGCTCGACACTGCAGAAAGTGTGCGTTCACAAATGTAGCCTATGTTGATCCAAATATAGAAAGCATTTTCAAATGTAATAATCTGAGGTTCTCTCCAGAGATGTTTTGCCACATTTCTGTAATAAGTATGATTGCTACGTAGTAGCCTATGAGTGTTTCTTTTTACCTGAACATCTTCAAGTGAGTGGCGGAGCTAACCGAAAGTTGATGCCAAAAGTCCAGCACTCTCTTCTCTGCGCCTATTCTTGTTTGAATGCGTTCCTTCGCTGGCATTTTACACATTTCGTTTTCTCCCTTAACAAATTTGTCCATTCTGATGCTCAGTTTTACAGAACTAATGGCTGCTGATGACTATTTGAATTGAATTCTGCCAAAGTGCGTGTAAGTGTTCGTTAAATGCGTAACATTAATCACGTGAGTAGCCTACATAGATCTGCTCATGTCTGAAAATAATATATATAAAAAACTAAATTATTTTACATAACAAAAACATCATAGCTTATATTTGTTTTGTACATTTTTAAAGTAATGTAAAAACTAAAATGAATTGTAAAACTGAAAGTTATATTTTAATTGTGTTCAGCACAGCATGGTGGGCCGCATTAGGATTCGTGACGGGCCGCATGCGGCCCGCGAGCCGCGGGTTGAGAAGCACTGGTTTATAGAGTGACAGTCAATGTAAAAAGAGCAAATACGAGAAGCAGATGAACACAGTTCAAGAGGGTAAACTTTATCATTCAGTTGAACTGTTCTCGTATGTTCACGTATGTTCTCTGTACTCCACACATATATTTCTTGAAAGTGGGTAGTTTTCTTGCATATTTCTTTAACTTCTCAGGTAATATCAATGATATGATCTATTTCAGATGCAGCCAAAATTACAACAACAGTGGTTACATACACACATATATTTAATTGTTTGATGAAAAGTATTGCTATTTAGTAGTGGCTGGATACTAAATCTGTTTCTACTAAATTCTACACCCTTGTGTCCTGTGACCTCTGACCTCAGCTGTCTCTCTGTCTCTCTAGCGTCGCTGCTGAAGCTCTGGTACAGAGAGCTGGAGGAGCCGGTGATTCCTCATGAGTTTTATGAGCAGTGTGTCATGAACTACGACAGTCCTGCGGCTGCTGTCAACGTCGTCCTCAGCCTCCCTCACATCAACAAACTGGTGCTCTGCTACCTCATCCGCTTCCTACAGGTCTGACCGACCGCCTGTCTGTCTGTCTGACTGTCTGACCGCCTGTCTGTCTGTCTGTCTGTCTGTCTGTCTGACCGCCTGTCTGTCTGTCTGTCTGTCTCTCCGCCTGTCTGTCTGTCTGTCTGTCTGTCTGACCGCCTGTCTGTCTGTCTGTCTGTCTGTCTGACCGCCTGTCTGTCTGTCTGTCTGTCTGTCTGTCTGACCGCCTGTCTGTCTGTCTGTCTGTCTGTCTGTACCGCCTGTCTGTCTGTCTGTCTGTCTGTCTGTCTGACCGCCTGTCTGTCTGTCTGTCTGTCTGTCTGTCTGTCTGACCGCCTGTCTGTCTGTCTGTCTGTCTGTCTGACCGCCTGTCTGTCTGTCTGTCTGTCTGACTGACTGCCTGTCTTTCTGTCAATGTATGTGTCTGTCTGTCTGTCTATCTATGTATCTGTCTGTCTGCCTATCTATCTATCTGTGTATCTCTCTGTCTGTCTATCTATTCTGTCTGTCAGTCTGTCTGTCTGTCTGTCTGTCTGTCTGTCTGTCTGAATGACCGCCTGTCTGTCTGTCTGTCTATGTATGTGTCTGTCTGTCAGTCTGTCTATATGTCTGTCTGACTGACCGCCTCTCTGTCTGTCTATCTATGTATCTGTCTGTCTGTCTGTATGTCTGTCTATCTATCTATCTATCTATCTATCTATCTATCTATCTATCTGTCTGTCTATGTATCTGTCTGTCTGTCTGTCTGTCTATCTATCTATCTATCTATCTATCTATGTATCTGTCTGTCTGTCTGTCTATCTATCTATGTATCTGTCTGTCTGTCTGTCTGTCTGTCTATCTATCTATCTATGTATCTGTCTGTCTGTCTATCTATCTATGTATCTGTCTGTCTGTCTGTCTGTCTGTCTGTCTGTCTATCTATCTATGTATCTGTCTGTCTGTCTGTCTGTCTGTCTGTCTATCTATCTATGTATCTGTCTGTCTGTCTATCTATCTATCTATCTATCTATCTATCTATCTGTCTGTCTGTCTATCTATGTATCTGTCTGTCTGTCTCTATCTATCTATCTATCTATCTATCTATCTATCTATCTATCTATCTATCTATCTATCTATCTATCTATCTATCTGTCTGTCTGTCTATCACTCTTTTCAGTCAGTTAGCAGTTTGTTTGTCAAGTCTGTCAAACTACACTTTCATCTGTTCATATCAAAATGATACTAAGAGACATGAAGAGATCTGTCTGATTTCCATCACAGGTATTTGCTCAAGCCTCCAGTGTATCCATGACTAAGATGGACGTCAGTAATCTGGCGATGGTGATGGCGCCAAACTGTCTGCGCTGCCAGTCGGACGACCCGCGCATCATCTTCGAGAACACGAGGAAAGAGATGAGCTTCATCCGCGTTCTGATCCAGCACCTCGACACCAGCTTCATGGACGGGGTGCTATAGCACAAACACACACGTTAGCATTCACACCTAACGCCCACACATGAATCACCCGGCAAACCTCCTCGACAAGCCTCTTCCTGTACACTTCCTGTGCAGTCGCGCTCGCCTTCCACAGCGTTTAGGTCAAATCCACCATCCCCATGATTTCTGAATGTTTCTGAATAGATAAACCATCCGTCCTCACATGATAGTGACTGTCCTGCTTTGGTTTCTAGCGTGCATGTATGTGCCGAATGTGTCCGTTTCTGTTTTCTAACTCGACTGACTTGTAGACCGGTCCGTCTGATTTTATATGATTAATTTATTTGTTATTTATTTGAATAAGGGTTTGTAAGTATTGTACTGCCTTTTGAAATAGAAAACATCTGTCCTCACCGATCACATGCATCGATCTGTGTGTGTGTGTGTGTGTGTGTGTGTGTGTGTGTGTGTGTGTGAGTTCATTTATCACAGTTGTTTTATACACTATTGTGTACGTCTCACTGAAATGGTACAACACAAGTGCCCCTCATAGTGAACTACCTGCGGTAAAGGTGAAGTGTGTAAATTATGTGTAAAAATGCACTTTCTGAACTCACACACACTGAACTTTAATAGCTAATTGTTGAGTCAGAAAGTGTTTAACATCCAGAATATTACGCGCTTCGCCTTTAAATTCCCACATATGCTCTCACAAGCATCCAAACAGCCTCATTTACACACACACACTGATTTGGTTTGGTGCTTGTAATGATCTATATCACACTGCCAAACACACAATATTGATACTCGGTGCCCATTCCTGCCTCCAGGAGGCGTATCGGTGAGACAGAAGAGAGACAGACAATAATGGAGGGAGAGATAAACAGAGGAGAGAATCTCACAAAGAAGTGGCCGGGTTATATTTCACCACAAAATCAAAAAAAGGAAATGGCAATTTGAGAGTTTGAGAACTTAAATAAGAAAAATTGAGGGTTGAACATACTGTAATATGATTTTTTTTTTTTTTTAAATGATCTGAAAAAATATTTTGCCTAATGAAAATAAAGGGCCATTTATATATAATACATAATATCATATAACATCATATGACATAATATCATTAACATATAAAAGCCACTATATATATATATATTATGTCATTAAAATAAAATAAAAATAGCATTTTAAGATATAAATAAAATAAAATGGCCCTTGATTTTCTAAATATTATTTAAAATATTAATAATTGGATTTTGAGGTGAAATATGAGCTGGATGTGCTCTTGACAGACGACGATGTTTGTATGTTTGGCTTCTCCTCATCTCTGCACACCTGATTTGTCATGGCCACATGTTCATGTCCTCATCTGTACAGAACAATGTGTAAAAATACAAATAAAAGCTAAAACGAAAGAAAAGAAGATAACAAATAGTTACTACAGTATTTGACTGCAGGAGCGTTTAGGTTTGGATCTCAAAACTCATCCATTAGCAAAATCTTAGATTAAAAAATAACTTAAAAGCAGATATGATATGAAATATGATTCTATGTCTGATGAAAACGGAAGAAAATCCATGAGCAGAGCACTGTGACCTGCGTGCAGCACACACACACACACACACACACACACACTACAGACAGACAGGATTATGGGAGATTGTGCTGTATGCAGAGATGTTTCTTGTCACAGGTTTACGCTCATGGTATTATTACTGTATTTATGGAGTCATATTAATAAACCCCCTCTCCCTCCTTTTGTTCTGAGGTCAAAGGTTACTCTGGACGTTACGGTCGAGCTGAACATTGTTTATTAAACAGTTCAAAGGATTCATTGACTGCTGTCATCTTTTCACACACACACACACACACACACACACACACACACACACACACAATCATGTGCAAACCAACACAATGGTTATGATTACTTAAAGCTCTTAGTAGATTACTTACAAAAATTTGGATAAATGATTTATAGAAATGTTTGTTGTCATATATTGCTATTAAATATTAATACTATACTGCATATTAATATTCAGTACTGTAAAAGATTATTAAATCCACCCCCTTCCCTCTCCATTGAAGACCCAACCATGACAACCCAACCTTATTTTTCAAGTTTCAAAATTCAAAATTTAAGCAATGCAATAAATAATAATAAATAAAAAACATTACAATAGGTTAAGTATTGTGAAATATAGTTTTTGCAAAATACCAAATTGCTGAATAAATGTGCCTGAGCAACCTAGAAATACAGCTGACTCAAATCCATAAATCTAAAGAAGTTATGTTTCAAATTTCAGGACAATAGAACAAAAAATGTGGGTCCTGCAAGGTTTTTTCCCCCCTCTGACTAGCGCTAGAGAAAGCTATTACAGATGTGGCTGGATGTAGTGAGTCCCATGTTGACTGCATCATCCACGGACCTGTTTGATAGAAGTTAAATTTTCACATTTATTTATTTCTACATTTCTTTGTCCATAGGGTAATGATGAGGGTGTGTTTTACCTCAGGAATAGTAATCGAGCCGGAGTAGGCGAGGGGTAAGCTTTGAGACCACAGTGACACTTGTGTTGCCCAAATGAAAAACAAGAAGTGTAGCCTACATGACGTGCCCGTTGATAGTGTGGGATGAATGACTTACAGTAGATGGGCAATATGGCCAAGATCTTATATCACGGGTTAAGTCATGCAATATCACCCTAACTGTAAGTATACTGGGTGACATGGATACGTATACTCTTTATTACCTACTTTTACATGCGCAACATGTGACAAACGCTTAAAATACAACGCATATTTTAAAGATTCGGGATAGAACGAGGCATCAGTTATTGTAGAAGATTTCTTCCCGTGTGGACAGTCACAGCATCAGCTGATTATAATGGGTTCTTCTCTTGGTGTAGACACGGATTCAGATGTGGATTAATCACATGTCTTAGCCTGAGTCATCAGCTGGAAATATCCAGAATTACAACCCGAATTCTAGAAATGTTGGGACGTTTTTTAAATTTGAATAAAATGAAAACTAAAAGACTTTCAAATCACATGAGCCAATATTTTATTCACAATAGAACATAGAGAACATAACAAATGTTTAAACTGAGAAATTTTACGCTTTTATCCACTAAATGAGCTCATTTCAAATTTGATGCCTTCTACAGGTCTCAAAAAAGTTGGCACGGAGGCAACAAAGGGCTGAAAAAGCAAGAAATTTTGAAAAGATTCAGCTGGGAGAACATCTAGCAACTAATTAAGTTAAATGACATCAGCTCTGTAACATGATTAGCTATAAAAGGGATGTCTTAGAGAGGCAGAGTCTCTCAGAAGTAAAGATGGGCAGATATGGAGTCAATTTAATGCCACATATATTTGCAAGATATCTGAAGCATTGCAAACGAAAATGAAAGTATTGAGAAAAAATAAATGTGCTTTTTGTAAACAATAATAAAGAATTGCAAAAGAAAATGATGTATTGCGAGAAAAAAGTTTTGCAAACAAAAATAAAGAATTGCAAAATATAAATGAAACCGAGCAAAAGCAATGATTTTGCAATACATATTTTCCATGGCCATATCTACTAATTTATATGCAACGCTGCTTTTATTTTGCGCTTCACGTTTGATTCAGTGAGTCAAGGGACGGGGGCGTGTACAACGGGCCTGGGCATGCCTCCCTGGAAGTGACGTCATCGGCCCGAGACGCATAAAGTTAATAAATATTAATAAGGTTAATAAAATGAAAACATGCATGTTTTAAAGCTAGTGAATAAAAGGAAACGATCCACCCGCATGCCTCTGCTCAAGGACGGTGCCTGGATCAGTTGTGATCTGCGTCTCGGCCGATGACGTCACTTACAGGGAGGCGTGGCCAGGCCTGTTGTACACGCCCCCGTCCCTTGACTCCACCCCCATGTCAAAACGGTGTCACAAAGTGAGACGCACAGAAACGTGAAGCGCAAAGGGGAAAACTCAAACTTGACTGAAACGCAAAATAAAAGCAGCGTTGCAATTAAAGTAGATATGGCCATGGAAGATATGTATTGCAAAATCATTGCTTTTGCTCTGTTTCATTTATATTTTGCAATTCTTTATTTTTGTTTGCAAAACTTATTTTCTTCTTGCAAAACTTTATTTTCTTTTGCAATGCTTCAGATCTCTTGCAAATATATGTGGCATTAAATTGACTCCATATATGTATATATATATATATATATATATATATATATATATATATATATATATATATATCCACATCATAAATATACACAGTACACACACATATATTATGTACACAAAAACTTTTATTTTGGATGCGATTAATCATTGCCCAGCACTAATAAATTTGGATAATTTGATTTATGCTTGCTTTAATATTTATTTATTAATATATAATTATGAATAATATATTGCATATTAATGTTCAGTATCATATAACAAAATGTGTGCAATATTAAAAAATGTTTGCTGGGGATTTTAATTGAGCATTTTTCTAAGATGTATTATTTATTATTAAAATGATGAATGATTATAAAGTTAATGTAGAATTTGCTTAAAATAAATTCATGTAGACTAAGATAAAAGTTAACATTATGAAATGAAAGTGAAAGTAATACGTTTTCATATATAAGAGTTTATTTGCAAAAACATATAACTCCGTCTTTAAAAATGTTCAAAAATCTTGTTTTTTTTTATTTTTATTCTGCATTCCAATTAATATCAAACTACAGTTGGGTTGTTTTGAATAAATAATAATAACTTTAAAAATACAGCTAACTAACACAATAAAACATATTAAAAACATAATAAAAAACATGATTTTTACGGAGTTATCTGTTTTTGCAAATAAACTTCATATATATAATTTCAATAAAATCATGTTTAAAATATTTGTTATACTTTGTGTAAATACAAACAGTACACAACAGTAACTAAAGCGTGATCAATTACAGTAATGAACAATAAAATAAAACACAAAACAGGTGCTGCGTCCCAATTCGCCTACTTATACTATGCCCTAAAAGCATGTACTCTTTTTGTGAAGGAAAAGCACATACTTCTGAGTATGTAGCAGAATAGTAGGCACGCTTTGGGACACTACTTCATCATAGCTGCTCTTTAACGGACGCTCTGTTGCTTAGTTACGAGCATCCTGTCACTGTTTAAACTGTCCTGTTAATCATCTTATCACAGTTAACATCATCCACATTTCGTTTAATTTGATTTCCTACCGTATTGGAGAGAAATAAAGAAGCACTTGCGGTTCTTTCATGCCGAAAACTGTTTGCATA
The DNA here is from genome assembly GCA_023376895.1 of Aspiorhynchus laticeps. Lineage (NCBI taxonomy): Eukaryota > Metazoa > Chordata > Actinopteri > Cypriniformes > Cyprinidae > Aspiorhynchus > Aspiorhynchus laticeps. Next base: position 42,398,023 of record CM041802.1, read on the forward strand.
ATGATGCATTTCAAAGTTAATGACCAAACGTATCATTATAAAAGTTCACAGTGTTGCTGCAGATGAAATATAACGTGGATAACATTAAATAAATATTTTTTAATCCGGTTAGACATTGATTATTTATCACTCAAATCTCTTTCTCTGTCTGTCCGTTAGTCGCGCATATCCGCCATGTTTGTAGTTTTTAGACACTTTTTATGCGTGTTTGTAGTTCTAATCGGATCCTCATCCACCGCGCAGTGTGTTGTGGGCAATATTAGCCGTTAGTGTGCATCGATCTGTACTTCGAATTCTAACTGGAAGAAATAGACCATCCGGGAATCTTTGGCATACTTTTTTAAACATACTATGATTTGTGACATACTAATTCTATTTTCGAATACTATTTAGGACGGATAGTATGCGAATTGGGCCGCAGCAAAGGTATAAAGAAATGATAGGCTACATGAGTTTTATGATGACTGACGGTCGTAAAACTTAAGAGTTTCAATGACGCCAAAGATGTAATCTGATTGGTTCATGTTGCACACGTGATCGCCGTTGACCGTTACACTTTCTCCATTGGTGGAGCCTCGGCAGAGGATGGGATCTCTTTACATCGCTGTCCAGTCTACACAAAGACGGTTCACTCGCATTACTGTGAATGAGATTAACTGCAACGTGAGATAAATCAGAATACGTTCCACATGTAAGATCCAATCACGAACCGCTTAATTCATCGCGTCTCCGCGGCTGCATTTATAAAGTCCGGTTTCCATAGAAACAGCCATAGACAAAAAAAAGGGTGCTGAGAATGGCATTAAGCGATGCGCATGCGCACTGACCGGACCAACCGGAAACTTACGCCTGTACCGCTATTTGAGCGTAGGAAACAACATATGGGACAGCGTATGTCGGATTGTATTGCTGCTTAGAAATATGTCATTTAAATGAGCTTCGCAAACAGTTGTTGGCATTTAGGTATTTCCCCACTGAAGCAGACCGGAGTTGATTTGGCATGAGAAAAACAGCTGCCCGGAGGCGATGAAAATATGGCCACCGATTGAACCGAGTTCACAAGAAACGGGCTTTAACTACAGTGACCGAGCAGGTAAATCTACCTTATCTAATCTAATTATCAACTGCGAACAGAGTTCAAACACGCTGGTTAATAATGCACTTGATCGGCTGCTCGTTTCAGACACTTCAAGGACAGCTGATCACAGTTTGAGCTCTACAAGAGTTTATAAAGTTCATTCATTGAGTTTTAAATGCTGTGATTTGTTTCATGCTTTATGGCGTGCTTGATGAAAATGTAAATCCAGCATGTGTTTGTATATGTCTTGTGTGTTTTGTAGTCACACTCCACTGCAGAAGCTCACACCTCAAGCTGATGTGTTGTCATATTGAACTAAAGGGTGTGTCGGTGTTTAACTTGATATGCCTCGGACAGATGCAGCTGTATGCGGTGCATTGTGAGCTGTAGGGAGGAACAGAAATCATATATACCCCTAGAAAAATACTGTTGTGCTGCTATGGAACATCAATGGAAATCTGACTTATCAGATGACAATACCATGACACTGTTTTTAAAAGGGAGTACAGTAACAAAGAAGAGCCGTTCAAGTGCCATTAAAATATCATGGAGAACCGTGGTAATAACATGTTTTTAGACTCTACATGTGTGAATACAGTAAGAGTGAATAGATGGATGAATGGTTGCATACAGTAGTGGCCAAAATGATTAGAACACTGTTTTCAGCAGCTAAAAAATGGTTTTAAATGAGTTATTTCTATCTTTTGCTGTAGTGTGTCAGAAGGAAATATCAGTTTACATTTCCAAAAATTAATTTTGTCATTAATTGTAATAATCCAGTGAGATTTTTGTCTGATCTGATCATCATCAGTCTGTCTGGAGTCACATAAAGAAACTGAGACAGACTAAATCCAGAAGAACTGTGTCTCAAGACGCTTCAAGAAACCTCCTGCAAAGCTCCTGAGAAACTCTGCTCAAGTGCACCGAGGACAAAACCTGCTTTAAACACAAACGATGCTCACAACAAATGTTGATTTCATTAAGTTAATAGAAGTTAATTGATAAAGAAAATCTATTTATGGCATTATTTTTGACAGCATCCTCATTTTACAGCATTTTTACACAAGTGTCTAAAACTGTTAACAGTACTGTAGCTTTGCAGGAGGTTTCTTGAAGCGTCTTGAGACACAGTTCTTCTGGATTTAGTCTCAGTTTGTTCTGTTTCTTCATGTGACTCCAGACAGACTGATGATGATCACATCTCTGTGTGGAGCACACAAATCTCACTGGATTATTACAATTAATGGCTAAATGAATGTTTGGAAATGTAAACTGATATTTCCTTCTGACACACTACAGCAAAAGATAGAAATAACTAATTTCAAACCATTTTTAGCTGCTGAAAATACTAGTGTTCTAATAATTTTGGCCTCCACTGTAGATAGATTTACATATGCACATGTGTTAACCCCTGAAATTCTCATCAGACATTTTCTTTCTTTCTCTGTCAGATGAACGGGTCAGTCGGGCAGATGCGTGTGTTGGTGACAGGCGGCAGTGGACTGGTGGGGCGAGCGATAGAGCGAGTGGTGAAAGAGGAGAGCGAAGGGAGAGAAGGAGAAGAATGGATATTCCTGTCATCCAAAGATGCAAATCTTATGTAAGAGCTGCTGGTCAAACACTCATCAGACGTCACACAGTTATACAACATAATCATTAAACTATTATCACATATTATAAAGCATGTACTTTACATTTTATAAGTGCATGTTATGTAAGTAATAACAATAATGACTTGTTGACACCATGAACGATAACTGTAACTTTACACCAACTTCCTGTTGATCTCTGTATATCTCTAAACTGCCCCAATAGTATAAAACTGTCCTGATTATTAAAAAGTAATAATGTAAAGCATATTTCGTTACCTGTTGGAAGCACATTTTGAGCAACTGCTTCACCATCTTTCTCACTCATATTGGGGATCTGATACTGTCGATATGTTAATCTCATTTTCATCATCTTCAGACCCACCATTAAATGACACTAACATTTGATTACGAACTTGATGCTGGTGACCCTATAGACTTTTTACAAAACAAATAAGAAAATTGACAAATGAGAATTTTTTTCTTGACATATTGTTGATAATATTATTACTAAGAAGATGGAAGTCTGGGGGATTGTATCCCGGGTCACTAAAGACCCAAGATATGCATTTAAGGGTTAAAGCAGGATAGCTGTCAATGTTTTTATAATTTATCAGCTTGAACAAAAAAATAATAATTCTCAAAGTGATTGCACCAATATCATTGTCATGTGTTGTTGAGAACTTGGTTCTTCTAAAGTGTAGAAAACTCAGAAGAGAAGACCAGGAGAAATCGGATTGGATCGTCAGCAGGATTCTTTATTGAGAACACAAGCTGTTGTGGCTGTAGTCATCGAAATCTAACTATAAGTAACTTTACAAGGTTATTTTATAGGCATTTTTGGAGGAGGGATTCTTGGAGGTGGAGACAATTTTCAAACAAAGCAAGTCAACATAATCAAATGCATAGAAACTAATCCAATCAACCTAACGAATCCACGTCTGAGCCAGGGGGCTCCGAAAGATAGACACTAATCCAATCAACCTAACGAATCAACGTCTGGGCCAGGGGTCCTTTGAATCAATGTCTGGGTTCTTTGAATCTCTGCCAATCAACATGACTTGATTGAGACAAAGCACAGTCATAAAATGCATCAGGAAGTGGATAATCTAAGTTAAACATTTAAACACAATTTGTAATTCCATAGTGTCATTCAAATAGAACTGGAAACTTCAGTTATAGTTATTCTCCTTGGTATGTTACAGTTAGCATTCAAGCAGGAAATATTACAAAAATTATCAATTGCATAGACTTTTCTGTATGAAATATATATACACTGATTCTTATTAAAGCTATTCAGTCAAGAGCAGTGATTTTATCCTTTTCTTTGGTTGTTTAAGTAAGTTGCAAAAATATCTCCTTTCGGTTCCCTCGCGCTGACTGACAGAATGCTTCTGTTCGCACGCTCTAGCTTTTAAAATCGACCACATCCCACGCTTTATTTCTTTCTTTATTTTTAAAATAAATCACTTTAACGTGCCAAAATGTTAATAAGTCCTGCACTGCACGGAGATAGATAGATTGATAGATAGCAGAGCATGTGAGCGGAGCGGAGCGTGGAGCAGAGCGTGCGAAATATAGTCGGAGCGCGGAGCGGGTTTTTATTCAAAGGCCAGAGCGATCGCTCTGTCTCGCTCCTGTTCCGCTCCAATACCACACACACCACAAGCCTAGGGCATGCACAAATCCACCAGTGCCTTCAACAATTAACAAAACTGTCAGCCTACACTTCAAAAATCGTTCGTTGTGAAGGAGAGATGGAGTTCGTGAAATATTTCCAAAAGCAAACCGACAGGTCATACAGGTGCACAATTCCTGTCAAAAAACATGATCAGGAATGTGGTGATACGATTTCAGTAAGTAAGGATTCGTATTTTAATCTAAAAAGACACATCATGCGGAAACATGACTGCGCGAATATGGGGAGGCCAGAGCAAAACGTGAGCATTTTGAATATGGTTGAAATAGGAAATATTGGCTAATAATCAATTAAATACGTTTTGTCATACGAATATTTTAATGTAGCCTACTTAACCCTGTCCGTGATTTTTTTATTTCATAGAGAAAGAAATATAAATATATGTTCTATTTTGACTGATGTTGCTGTGAATTCTTTATAGGATATAGGCTGCGTGGCGTACGCGTCGCGGAGCAGGTTTGCTGCGTGTTGATGTTCCTTTCCGCACCTATGTTAACAGATTAGAGCAGCCACACTGCCTGCGGAATATGCGCGTATCAGGTGCGCGGTCCAACAACACTGCAACCGCAGCCCCGCGACAATAGAAGTGAAGCGGATTTTTTCCGCAGCAGACACGCAACAAACCTGCTCCACGCAGACAGTGTGTCCCAGGCGTAAGGCTTCGGTTGAAAACGGCAGGTGTTAGGCATACAGAGGAATTTTAAATTTGTGCGAGCGTGGAGCGATTTCACCAGAGTGGGATGAAATTGTAGGTGAGCGGAATTGAGCGGAGCGGTCTGCTGCGACTTTGAACGGTGGAGCGGGGGGAGCAAACACCCACTTGAGCGGGGAGCGGAAATTCTCACCGCTCAGCTCTGCTCGCATGCTCTGATAGATAGATATACAGTATCTTACAGAAGTGAGTACACCCCTCACATTTTTGTAAATATTTTATTATATCTTTTCATGTGACAGCACTGAAGAAATGACACTTTGCTACAATGTAAAGTAGTGAGTGTACAGCTTGTATAACAGTGTAAATTTGCTGTCCCCTCAAAATAACTCAACACACAGCCATTAATGTCTAAACCGCTGGCCACAAAAGTGAGTACATCCCTAAGTGAAAATGTCCAAATTGGTCCCAAAGTGTCAATATTTTGTGTGGCCACCATTATTTTCCAGCACTACCTTAACCCTCTTGGGCATGGAGTTCACCAGAGCTTCACAGGTTGCCACTGGAGTCCTCTTTCACTCATCCATGATGACATCACAGAGCTGGTGGATGTTAGAGACCTTGCGCTCCTCCACCTTCCGTTTGAGGATACCCCACAGATGCTCAATAGGGTTTAGGTCTGGAAACATGCTTGGCCAGTCCATCACCTTTACCCTCAGCATCTTGGAGGTGTGTTTAGGGTCGTTATCATGTTGGAATACTGCCCTGCGGCCCAGTCTCTGCTTCAGTATGTCACAGTACATGTTGGCATTCATGGTTTCCTCAATGAACTGTAGCTCCCCAGTGCCAGCAGCACTCGTGCAGCCCCAGACCATGACACTCCCACCACCATGCTTGACTGTAGGCAAGACACACTTGTCTTTGTACTCCTCACCTGGTTGCCGCCACACACGCTTGACACCATCTGAACCAAATAAGTTTATCTTGGTCTCATCAGACCACAGGACATGGTTCCAGTAATCCATGTCCTTAGTCTGCTTGTCTTCAGCAAACTGTTTGCGGGCTTTCTTGTGCATCATCTTTAGAAGAGGCTTTCTTCTGGGACGACAGCCATGCAAACCAATTTGATGCAGTGTGCGGCGTATGGTCTGAGCACTGACAGGCTGACCCCCCCACCCCTTCAACCTCTGCAGCAATGCTGGCTGCACTCATACGTCTATTTCCCAAACACAACCTCTGGATATGACGCTGAGCACATGCACTCAACTTCTTTGTTCGACCATGGCGAGGCCTGTTCTGAGTGGAACCTGTCCTGTTAAACCACTGGATGGTCTTGGCTACCGTGCTGCAGCTCAGTTTCAGGGTCTTGGCAATCTTCTTATAGCCTACGCCATCTTTATGTAGAGCAACAATTCTTTTTTCAGAGCCTCAGAGAGTTCTTTGCCATGAGGTGCCATGCTGAACTTCCAGTGACCAGTATGAGAGAGTGAAAGCTATAACACCAAATTTAACACACCTGCTCCCCATTCACACCTGAGATCTTGTAACACTAACGAGTCACATGACAACGGGGAGAGAAAATGGTTAAGTGGGCCCAATTTGGACATTTTAACTTAGGGGTGTACTCACTTTTGTGGCCAGCGGTTTAGACATTAATGGCTGTGTGTTGAGTTATTTTGAGGGGACAGCAAATTTACACTGTTATACAAGCTGTACACTCACTACTTTACATTGTAGCAAAGTGTCATTTCTTCAGTGCTGTCACATGAAAAGATATAATAAAATATTTACAAAAATCTGAGGGGTGTACTCGCTTCTGTGAGATATTGTAGATACATTTTATTAAGTGATTTCAGCTCTGACCTGCATGTTTATTTTTCTCTCTTTCTTCATATCATACAATCAGGAGCGTGCCTGTGTTTATTTTCATATTGCTGTATTGACTAAATAGAAAAGTATGCCATTTTATACAATCGCACCGAAATATATCGCCATACTTTCGTGTAATATAACCATCAGTCCAAAGTTTGGACAAACTTTCTTGGGATTACAGAAATCTTTTATCTTATTTCTTATTGTCCATTTGTGTCACATGCATGGTAAATATATTTGCATGTGCTGCTTTAGGAACGCTGAAGAGACGAGAGCGGCCTTCGAGAGACATCGTCCGACACACGTCATTCATTTGGCCGCCATGGTGGGAGGACTCTTCAGAAACATGAGACAGAACCTGGACTTCTGGGTAATTATTAACATAAAAAATGGAGATATAAAATTATTAGTGTTGAATAATTAAATTGTATATTAACCATATTTGTTTGTTGTTTTCAGAGGAATAATGTGTTTATTAATGACAACGTGCTGCAGGCAGCTCATGAGTTCGGTGTGGTGAAGGTTGTTTCTTGCCTTTCCACATGTATCTTTCCAGATAAAACCACCTACCCTATTGATGAGACCATGGTAAATGTGTTCACACACACACACTTTAATAGGCAGATATTGGGATAGTTTGTGTGTAGCATTCTTTAAAGGGCAAATTTTCCTTGATCATTTACGATTCATTCTCTTGTGAAAAGATACTGTAACATTCAAAAACATTAGTAACTGCAGAAACATTAGAAACCAGTAGATCACGTTTATTTTAACAAGATCATCAATTTCAATTGTTTTATGATTTGAGAGAGATGAGTCTTGTTTTTCTCTCACTCTGTTTTAGATCAACAACGGTCCGCCTCATGAGTCTAATTTCGGTTATGCTTACGCCAAACGCATGATTGACGTCCAGAACAGGTCAGTGTCAAAGTTCATTGGTCATGAGCTTTTTTGGGTGTATCCCATTAAAGCTGTCAGGAATATTGGACTGTCTGTGTGTTTGTTTCCCCACGTGCTCCCGTGACCCAGTTTCAATGAACTGGGTCCCATGTCCATTACTTGTGTAGCTCTCTTCAAAACTTTTAGTGCATTTTTAATATACAGTAACAGCTGCCAAGATGAACTAATGGTGAAAAGTGTTGATTCTATAATTATATTTCGAACTATTCTCATTGCATCAAAGGTTGCAGCATTGCACAGGAGCTGAACACAGTCATGTCTGAGCACACAATGCATGATCTCTTTATTGCAACATGATTTCTGCAGTCTCATACTTTCATCACAACTAACACAGGGAAAACAGTTTAAATAAGAGACTTGTTGAGCAGTGTCAACTTTGACATCGATTATAATGGAAGCTTTGGCCAAAAAGCAGAAATCATATAACTGATAGGCTCGTGCTGCTCCAGTGAAGATAAATAGAATGATCTTTGATCGTTTTCAGTATATAAAATAATCACAATGTAGATAACAGATTTTTACACTACTAACAGGAACAGTGTGAAGTTTATTGTTTAGTCTCTGGCTTCATAAACAGCAGTAAACTACAAAGAACGTCTGTACATGAGCCCTTAAATATTACACATCAGGGAATGATGCTCATAAAATGCAGTTTCATATTTTTATGTTTCTCAAGGTTAGTTTATAAAGGTTGCACAATTCATTCAAACAATTCATATTTTAAAATTTTAGTTTTAGTTTAGGAGTTAGTTGTAGTAAGTTAGTACGTTCTAAAATGTGCAGTATGATGATATTGCAGAGGAAACTCCCGTATGTGTAAATATCAAGGACATTTTTATTTTAAACTTCTCGAGCCATATAAATTCTCATGGTTGTGATACAGAAAAAATACTGAAATAATTGCTCTATTTAAATCATCATAGACCACATGCGGCACAACAAACACCATGATAAATAATATTTAGCAAATTAAATGGTTACATTTTTTATGTAATTATTATACTATCATAATGAGAATTTTTGATGATTTGTGCATAATTGTCATGAAAATAATATTTATTATTATTCGATTCTGGGGGAAATGTTTGTTTACATCTTTCATAAGTTTAAAAACCAGTCTTTGTGTGTGTGTTTGTCCATTAGGGCTTATTTTCAGCAGTACGGTCGGCGATACACAGCCGTCATCCCCACAAATGTGTTTGGACCCCATGACAACTTTAGCATTGAGGACGGCCATGTCCTGCCAGCATTGATCCACAAGACGTACCTGGCAAAGAGTGAGACACGTTTAACTTTCTGGGGAGGATCTAGAGCCTCATTTAAGTTCTTTTCACAGGGTAAATGATGTGTTTGTGTTGTAGAGGAAGGTAAACCTCTGCAGGTCTGGGGTTCAGGTCGTGCTCTGCGGCAGTTCATCTATTCTCTGGATCTGGCTCGTCTGTTTCTGTGGGTTCTGAGGGAGTACAACGAGGTGGAGCCCATCATTCTGTCAGGTACTCCAGCTTTGTTTGACACCATGTTCCCACAGGTCCTTAAATATTCAGTTTGATTTTGAGTTATTTTGATGTGCTAATGGCTCGTTTCCACTGAGCGGTTCGGTACAGTACGGTACGGTACGCAATTATGTCCGTTTCCATTGTCAGAAGTTGTGAATGGTACCAAAATAGCGAACAGTACCTTACCACTTTTTTGGTACCCTTTCGTTGGGGTACCTAGCACAGCAAAGGGTACCAAAGGGGTGGAGCTAAACTCACTGCAGAAGTTGATTGGTTGACTAGAATCGTCACTTGTGTGTGATACAAGGGGATAAAGCTTCTCCTTCACTCGTTCTGCTCTGCTGTGTTCAGCTTATTACATCAGAGTGTGCAAACACACACAAAAAAAATAACAGTGTATTTTATACTTTTATATTTTCACACAGACAATAACCGTTTCTCAATATGCGTTCTTGTCTGTTCTTGTGGACTTGTGAAACCCGTGTCATTTTCAAAATATTACTGTTATTGTGTCATGAAATGTAGTTTTAAGAGGTTTTCAGGCGAGAATGTAATTGTTTAAAACCCAAATCTGCAGTTTATTTATAAAGAAATAGCGCCTATTTGAAAATTTGCTATGCTGATTTCGAAGCTCCAGGCGATCACCGGGTGCTCCGTGCTCATGTATCCGCCTCGAGCAGCTTACGCTCGGCTAGTCCTTCCCACATTTACCGCTGGCTCTGATGTCTCTGTAGTGATTAAACATGAGAATCAATTCATTTTGTGTATATTTAACAGGCATTCGTGATCTCATGGATCTATTATTTGTTCCTGGTCATATCGTTTTGACTGAGCACAAAGTTCAACTTTATATTTATTTTGAACTTTACCATAGTAACTTACAGCGCTGACTTTGTAGCATACGTTTGACTGTGAATTGTTTGCATTTGTCTTTATTTCCTCTTATATAAGCCTCTTATACTTTGTACTTATACTTTTATAATGGCTATTATTGTTCAGTAAAACTGACATACAGTCAGGTCCATAAATATTGGGACATCGACACAATTCTAACATTTTTGGCTCTATACACCACCACAATGGATTTCAAATGAAACAAACAAGATGTGCTTTAACTGATGGCTGACTGACAGGCTGTAATTGACTGCAAAGGATTTGCAACCAAGTATTAAAAAGTGAAAGTTTGATTTATGATTATTATTCTGTCCCATTACTTTTGGTCCCTTAACAAGTGGGAGGCACATATGCAAACTGTTGTAATTCCTACACCGTTCACCTGATTTGGATGTAAATACCCTCAAATTAAAGCTGACAGTCTGCAGTTAAAGCACATCTTCGTTTAATTTGAAATCCATTGTGGTGGTGTATAGAGCCAAAAATGTTAGAAATGTGTCGATGTCCCAATATTTATGGACCTGACTGTAAATGAGTCAGAGTTGTGCGTATTGTCGCACTTTATTGTCGATCTCTACTTTCTGGCATACACCACGCCTGTAAAGTAAAGGGTACTGCTGGCAGTGGAAACGCAAGCCTGATCGGGGTTACCCGTACCGAATCGTACTGTACTGAACTGTACTGTACCGTACCGCTCAGTGGAAACGAGGCATAAAAGACCAACAGGATATGTATGTGTGAGTGTAGTGAGACGAAGTGCTCACTTCTAAGAAAATGAGTTGCATTAAATACTTAAAAAATGCATCCAGGAGATATAGTCGGATACCTTAAATGGACATATATGTTAAATATGCATTATGATTGAATGAGATAAGTGTTCTTTCATTTGTCACACCCTGCATCCAACTTGAATGACTGTTATGACTGAAGACATTTTCTAGTGAGAAAATAAATCTTCAAAACACTTGTCTCATACCTTCACTGAAATAGAAAACTGCCACAACATAAACTCAGAATTCTGAGAGAGAAAAAAAGTCAAATTATTGTATTTATTTTATTCCGTCGTGGAACCGATTCGGTGGTAGATTATTACATTTCAAAAGACAATGATTTAATTGGATAAATGTCAGCACGTTCAAAGGGAATGTCAGGCTGAATACAGGCTGAATGTTGCGTATTTATGTTGAATGTTGCGTATCGATTGCTTATGATTTACTGTTGATGAATAATGACTGTTTAATTTATGCTGTTTATATTGTAATATGTTGTAGATGACGGTAAGAGTGCTTGTTTTAGTTCCTTCATCTTTTTAAATGAATAGCTGGATGTATTAAGCATATACATTTCAAAATAAAAGTCCTGGTGTATTCCAGTGTATTCCATTAAAAGTCCAGCGTTATGCATACTATCTTTTTTTCTGGATACTATTAGTATTTAGCCTAGGTTAGACAATAAACCATTTCTAGCATTTAAACTTGTGTAAGCAAAGACTAAGAACTTTATTTAATAAATTTAACACAAGTATATAGATTTTACTAGTGTTTTGGCACAGTAATGTTTATTGGATTTCTTTAAACACATTATTGTCATATCAGTAGAATTTATTTTGTATATACTGATATAAACCAATTTCATTACATATGCATGCATGTATTGAAGTAAATGTGTGCTCCTGAGAATCCGAGATCCCTTATTTGTTTCTCTTTGTCTTTGTTTGTTTCTCTCTAGTGGGAGAGGAGGATGAATTGTCCATAAAGTTTGCTGCAGAAGCTGTGGTTGAAGCGTTGGGCTTTGAAGGTGATGTGATCGTATCCTTTCACGCATAAACAAACAAAAAAAAAACAATAAGCATCATAACAGGAGACCTTGAATGACCGAATCTTCATTTTGGGGTGAACAAACTTTCTAAACAAATGAACCTTAACTAAGCTCTCTCAGTATGACACTAGTAAAGCAGACGGTCAGATCAAGAAAACCGCCAGTAATGCCAAACTACACAAATACCTGCCAGACTTCAAGTTCACGCCGTTCAGAGCTGGTGATCATTCTTACACATGCAATTACTAAATGTTTTTCCAATAGTAGAAAAAAAAAATCTTTATAGAAGCTTTGCTTTTTTTCCAGCCATCAAGGAGACGTGTGATTGGTTTGTGGCCAATTATGACTCCGCCCGTAAATGAAGATCTTCACATCTCATTGGCTGTGGAGAGTTTGAACACTTCAATGCTGGAAACCAAACAATGACTGATCAAACAACACTTAATCATTTTTACAAAGACAATCTCATGGATCACTGCCGTCTAACCCCTCTTTTCAAGCTTATTTAAAGTTTTTCTTAAAATTGTTCATTTTCCAGGGATGCAGTTACTAAAACTGCACAATGCTGGGTTTTCAAATGCATTTATTAATGCATAAACTGCTTCAGACAGCACTGCATGAGCTAGCGGCGCCATCTAGCGGCTATGTGCGGGACACCCTTAGTATCTCAACCAAGGTTTAAAGGGGTCATCGGATGCCCATTTTACACAAGTTGATATGATTCTTTAGGGTCTTAATGAAAAGTCTATAACATACTTTGGTTAAAATTTCTCAATGGTAGTGTAAAAAACGCCTCCTTTACCCTGTCAAAATCAGCTCTGTTTTCAGCACGCTATTATAGTCAATGTTGCTTTAAATGCTTGTGAGCTCTGCTGACTCCGCCCCTCTCTTTCGTGGAGTGACGAGCAGACCATAGATATGTGTAGATTCCCTATTAGACCGCTCCAGATACGTTGATGTGTCAGCCATCTCGCATTCACCATAATAATCAATGAATATTCAAAGATATACAAGCGTATAACTTGCTGTTGTAGACGCACAGTCAATGTGCTCAAAGATTCGCAGACCGTTCCAAAAATGGCGAATGGCTTGCGTATCGCGGCCCATAGAAACAGTTGATAATGAGGCATCTAGGTATATATATCTATTGAGCATACTAAAGTTCAGCTGCGAAACTGGCTAACTAGCACGTTGTTAGGAAAGGCGATTTGCAAAGATTCATAAAAACCCTTACAGGGTAGATAAAGCTCGATCACGAATGATTCGGGCGAACATAGACGCATTTATGTAGATCGGGATCGGCGCATTCAGGACCGAATGTGAAAGTAACGTTAATCCTCTGCGTCTTCAGCGGCTCAGATGTCGGGAGTAAATAACGACTGCTATATTCATTATTACATCCAACAAATAATCACTTCAATCGCTTAATCGGAGACATCTTGTCTTCCCCTGCACGGAGACGGACAGCTCTCAGCTCTCTCAGGGCGGGTCTAAGGTAAGACGGTCTTGTCAATCAACTATTGTGGGAGGGGCCTGCACAGAACTACATCATTCTGACAGGAATCTCAGAACAGCCTGATTTGAGAAAGGGGATTTTAAAATAGGGATTTAAAAAAAAACACTGGGTGGATTTTTATCATTGTAGGATGATGTGTACACACACTTCCAACACACATTTATGTTCAAACTACTTGTAAAGTGAATTTAGCATCCGATGACCCCTTTAAGATTAACACTAGCCAAACGAAAGTAAAAACCCACATGGGTGAGTATTTAAAAATGTGTAAAATTGTATTTTATGGTTGTTTTATGGTTAATGCATGGTTCTGAGAAAGTAGTGCAGTTATCAAATCGCAAAAGCTGCCGTTTAAATATCTAAATATGTTTAGTCCGACGCGATACATGTTTGTAGCGAGAGTATATTAATTTGTTGTCAGCAAAACACAACTTCGTGAGGCTTGAATCAAACTTACCAAGTGGCATGGTTTCAGCAAACGAGGCTTCGTTATGTCATACTGTTTCAAGCCTTGGTTTCGAAACATTACAAAATTCGCTGCTAGATGGTGATCTCGTGAACCAATGAAGGAGTTTCTAATAGTTGACTTTGGGTCAGTTTTATGATGTAGGTTCATTTCTAATTAATTTAATCAATTGTAATACTTGTGTGTGTGTATAATGCAATAAAGGAGAATGATACTTTAAGGTAGGGTAGGTGATTTCAGAAAGGCTAGCAATAGCAAGCTAGCTTTGAGAGCATAAGATCCCACCCTTCCTGCATAATCACTCTCCAAAGACACGCCTTCAAGAGGCTAACCAGCGACATGATGAGAGACGGCATTGGTGGAGGGTTGAATACAACGCTGTCAGATTATTTCATGTTTCATTCGCCGGTGAGAAGACATTACAGTATAAAGCGCATATAACAATGCATTGAATATTACAATAATAACGCCTTGCATTCTTGCTCATTCTGCAATAGCGCAGTGTAACCCGCTGAAGACGTATCATGTCCGCGCATAACAAAAAATGTTTTTGAAACAAATCACCTACCCTGCCTTTAAATTTTCTAATTGACCAAGCGTTGCCTAATAACACACAAATCAATAAAACAGATTTTACAGAACCTTCACATTCAACGGTATTTAATTATTTGTTCATTGCACACTTTAATGAAAACATTTGCAGATAGTTTATAAAAGCTGTGAAATGCATGTTTGGCCTGCGTTTAGATTGCATTTACACCGTTTGTCCAGCAGATGCCGCCAGCCTCAGGCGTTTCGAGCGCTTGGACTCAGCGAATCATTTTACGGAGTAATTGATTCATTTGATTCAGAGCTTTGAAAAGATTCGTTTCTTAGCCAGAACTTTAGAACCGCCTACAAGGACGAGACGGCTGCATTCGAGAGAGAAGGTTTTTTTTTTTTTTTTTTTTTTTTTTTTTTTTTTTGGAATCACTCAAATTCAACATTTTACAATAGCCAGGGGGTGAACACACACACAAAAAGATATACAAAATTACAATAAAACACACACAAAAAAAACCCATAAAAACATGGAAATGTTTACATATATTAATACACTTAACAGCTTTCTTGTTTCAGTCCAGAGAGAAGTGATATTAGCGAAGCTTTCTCTTTTCGTAGTGGATCACGTGATTCACGTTAATGTGTTTGGTGATACATTGGATGCCATTTAAATTCTGTTGCGTTTATATGAAAATAAATCTGGCAAGACCCAAAGTACCGGTTATTCATTCAGTTCTACCCTAAGACTTTGTTAGTTAAGAGGCGTGTTTTAATCCAATAAGATCACTCTGGAATCATTTTATATATTGGTAGTTGGCCACGCTTTGAAAATGACAACAGAATTAGAGTTGCGTTCATAAAACATTATGATAGAATAGTCGCAAGATATTATGGATGACCTAGATGAATGATCACATGCCTGATTTTATGTGAACTCTGTACTGTGGTTGGTGCTGAACATTTTCTCTGTTTTACTGATCTGTCAGTCAGGGTTTGTTCTTGGTTTATTTTCTAACGATATGTTCTGTATAGTTTAATAATCCGCTTGTATTCGAAACGATGAATATTTTGTATATGAAGGAGTTTTGGAATGTTTATGGTTTCTCGAATCATACGGAAACCACCCTCAGTGTTATATGGTCAAGACTGTTCGCTCATCATATTCAGCTTCATACCGAAGGAACATTGCCAAAACTTACAGAAAAAAAGCAAACTGTATATTCTCTTTCCAGAGAACAAAAATGAAGAATAAACGAAAAATAAACTGTACATTGCATAATGGTAGTATTTGTTGTACTGAACTTAATTTTAATTCAAATATGTGGTAATGCGATCATTTTAATAACTGTAGTAGCCTACTTTTTTTTCGAGGTGAAATATTACCCGGATGTTTCTTCCTTTGCCCTCCAGGTAAATGTATGCAAAGATACCTGAAATGTAGGTGTGTGTATCCATAAGCCAGTCAGTTGAGAGTATTGTAATCCTGAAGGAAAAGTGTTCCGTATTTCCACAGAACTAGCAACAGACAGCGAGCCAGAGACCACACACCGGAGAGCAGGTAACTTACTGGTTTCTTCAGATATTAACACATCTAAAACACGAGTATTCATCTACTGCGACAGTTTGTTCAGTTTAGACCCTACCAGTTGCTGTTGTTTGCATAAAATCTTTTATCTTGTGCTTTAAGTGATTATAACAAGTTCATTCGTTGTACTGGATTTCTAGGCGTT
Source organism: Aspiorhynchus laticeps (assembly GCA_023376895.1). Taxonomy (NCBI): domain Eukaryota; kingdom Metazoa; phylum Chordata; class Actinopteri; order Cypriniformes; family Cyprinidae; genus Aspiorhynchus; species Aspiorhynchus laticeps. The sequence continues at coordinate 42,414,336 of CM041802.1, forward strand.
GTATTTGATGTCGTGTTTATATTAATCTTTACCTGGGCGAGTCAGACTGAATAGACTTTGGAGGGTCTCAATAACGCGTCGAGACCGACGGTCAAGGTCAGGATTTTCTTTAGATTATACACTAAATATCGGTTTCTTTTTCACCAAACCCCAGACGGCACGTGTCGCATTCTGTGATCCTTTTGCGTAAAAAAAAAAAAGCTTAAATCTCCTTTTGTGGTGCAAAAAAGAATGGGTATAAGTCATTGTAACAACACCAGGGCCAGCGAATTTCTTAATTTTAATTTTTGGGTGAAGTAGTATCCCTTTATAGTCTGCGCAACTTGTATAATTATTATTTGCATTCATATGCAAATAAATAATTATAAGGAATGTTATGTAGGCTATAAATCCCGCATGAGTATATTTCTAGTTTTTTTTTGGCATAAATGCAGAAGTTGACACCTCAGTGATGTGTTCTCGTGTTGATTTACAGGGTGTGTTATCTGTTAAACTTGCTTTACCTGTTCAGCTGTCTGTTTTCATTGTGAGCCTTAGAGAGGAAGAGAAAGAGCTGCTTTTACTGAGATCATAAGAACCTTTAGAAAAACTGTGCTATGGTACGATAATGAAAATATAATCTATGTCAGTGCTGTGGAACTACACGATCACCATGCTACGTTTCCAAAACAAATATGGCATTTCCATGGTTTTGTTTTGAACGGAAATTCACCAGGGTGTTTCAGAGTGAGTTGCGCGAGTCCCCAGGGGGCGCTAGACTGTGTCGGGAGCATGTTGTTATATCCTGGTAATGACTATGTTATTAATACATAAGAGAGATGAAGAAACATAGATGAGCACGTGTGACATGCTTGATGATCATGAAAAGTGCATAGTAAAACGGATATTCCGGTTGCTGAGCCGTGTTCGGTGCCGGTGTGAAAACGCACACCTGTGCCCTTGTTAAATCAGTATTACTGCACCAAGTATGCTTTCTGTGTTGCTAAGCAATCATTCTGCTAAACATTACTGAATAAAGACGGAAGTCACCGTTACAATAATTTCAATCAGATTCCAAACAAAAGTTTTCCCTGGTATCAGTTTTTCCCTTATTTCTGTCAACTGAACCATGCCATTAATTATGAATTAATCATTTGAGTCGGTCCTTTCTTTTCACTAACTGGCCAAACGGGTTTGCATTCGTTCCCCCACTCTCTGGATAATTCACCTGAAGCAGTTTCTCGGTCAGTAAAACAGACGGTATCGAGATACTCAAGAACACAGAGAAGAAGCAGCGCTGGACGAAGTGGATATTTCACCTAGACAGGGAAGTCGTGGCCTAATGGTAAGAGAGTCGGACTCGTAATCCAAAGGTTGTAAGTTTGAGTCTCGGGTCCGGCAGGAATTGTCGGTGGGGGGAGTGAATGTCCAGCACTCTCTCCTCCTCCAATACCACGACTGAGGTGTCCTTGAGCAAGGCACTGAACCCCCAACTGCTCCCCGGGCGCCGCAGCATAAATGGCTGCCCACTGCTCCGGGTGTGTGTTCACTGCTGTGTGTGTGCACTTTGGATGGGTTAATTGCAGAGGACAAATTCCGAGTATGGGTCACCATACTTGGCCGTATGTCACTTCACTTCACCTATAAACAACTGAAACAAAAGGTTACTTTTTGAGAGGTAACGGATAAGATTGAGCTATGTCATGTGAATAAGAGTCCATTCACACTTGAACCCCCGGTTTCACAGACAAGGCTTAGTCCCAGACTAAAATGTATGTCTGACTGAGCTGTTTCAACTGAAAGAAACTTGCACTGACTGATCTTAAATATATCAGTGCCTTTGTTTTGTCTCAAGATGCACAGCAGTAATGTTTTTTATTTTCTTCTAAGGTGCGTTTATAAACATGACTAAATGTCCTAATTGATCTATGACCTAATCCTTGTTTGGTCTAAGCCGGTGAAACCAGGCCTAAGTTTTTGTGTCTACTCCCGCTGCTTTCAGTCGTTTTCCTAAGTGAACATGTCCTAGATGGGTTTGTTGTAGAGTTTCGTTGCTTTTTGCATTTGTGTGCTGTTTTTAAAATGTTTAAAACGTGTATAGAGAGAGACACTTGAGCCGTTGTAGATCATCTGGTCTGACGAGTCTCAAGTCTTAGCAGTTACATACAATGCAGTCCTTCAAGACTTGACCAAAGAAAATGAGAACCTCTCTCCGAGTTTTAAAAAAAAAAACATGAACACATATTAAATCTAACTTTTTTTTAGTGTTGTTTTTGAAAAGCAGGAATTTCAATAGGAATCCGTGCGTTCGAGAGTTCGCAAGAGGCCAAAAAAGTTCCCGCCCATTTTTCACTCATGTTCATCATGACAGTGTACCTTTTTATCAATAATGGACCTTTAAAAATATTGCACCACAACTTAATTTCTTGCTATCAATAAATTTTAAATTTTTGTTGCTCTGTTTATTTACTTGTCCATATAGTAACCGTTTTATAAAAGCAATGATCCACATGAAACCGTGGTTAACAGTTATTTATAAAACAGCTACGTTTTTTTGTTTAACAACCCATTAGCTGTTGTAAAATCACTACACAGCAGCTTCTCGCTTTAATAAGCTGCTTAGTTAATCATATGTATCTGAATACGGGATCCGTGATTGGGTCTTAAAGTGACAGCAGCCTAAAATACACCCGCTGCCGTCTCTATCAATTTATGTATATTATTGAATATTAACTTACTAATATACCTACTTGAAAAGTAATGCCCTCTTTATTTCATTTGTATATTTGTTCTATTGTATTTATTTGCCACCATTTTGTATAATTTGTTTATTTGTTCTTACTCTATTGATTTTACTAGTTTAAATAATTGCTTGTAACTTTTTTACATATTAGACTGTTAGTTTTTGCTTTGGTATTGAAATTTGAGGAGGTTGGCACCATCGATCATATACTGTGTGTTGTGTCAGAAAGGAGGCCCTGTTTAGACAAATACTTAATTATTACAGTAGTTCCTGTTTTCACATGTATTTTAACCTCTTAAGTGTTCATCAAACCCCATCTCTCTCTCTCTCTGTCAGATGGACGGGTCAGTCGGGTCGATGCGTGTGTTGGTGACGGGCGGCAGTGGGCTGGTGGGGCGAGCAATAGAGCGAGTGGTGAAAGAGCAGGGCAGAGAGAGAAAAGGAGAAACATGGATATTCCTGTCATCCAAAGAGACCAATCTTGTGTAAGAAACACACATCAGACGTCACACATACAACACAATCATTAAAATATGCCATAACACATATTGTATAACATGTACTTTATACATAACGTAAGCATTCAATAAAAACTTTCCACCAATCAGAGAATCGCAAATCATGCCAAAAGAGCTCTGCCCCGCTGCCATGAAGCACTGAGAATGGCGTAGAGTCAGTCACCCTATGCTCTCAATTTTAATTATCTGTGTAAATATGAATATTTTGCAATGAATGTAAAATATGTTGTCTCTATATACACAACCAGCATCTTTATATAAATAGTTTTATATTCATCCATCATTTCAATTTGATTATTTGCAGTGCTTCACAAGATTTTTTCAATCATCATAAATGTTCTTTCTTGGCTAGTAGTATTCAAACACTTCACCTCGTGAAGTTGGTTAATGAATGTCCAGAAGGGCCGAGCTGGAATTTAGACGAAGAAGCTCCAACTTAAAGGGATAGTTCACTTTGAAATTAAAATTTGGTATCTATCAGCTTACCCCAAGGGCATCCAAGATGTAGGTGTCTTTTTTTCTTCAGTAGATCCAATTTTGATATTTTTAGGTCAAACTGTTCTAGTCTGTCAGTCGTATAATGGCAGGTATAGGTCACTGTCTCTATAAGAGGGAAAAAGAACATGCACAGAGAAATCCAAATTAAACAATTCCCCATCGTAACTACACATTGATGGCCTAAGACATGAAACGAGCAGTTTGTGTGAGAAAACGAACAGTATTTATATCGTTTTTTACCTCTTGTACACAACCATGTCCAAGTGATCTGAGTGTGCGCACGCATCCGGTGTGTGACATGTGCGCGCGCTCTGGCTTAGTCTGTGCAAAAAAAAATTCAACATTGTCTGTTGATATATCAAAATCGTCTTCCATTGCGATGTCCTGTATGTCTAAATATGTTTAGATCTTCACAGTGAAAGGTAACACTTCAGAAATCTCTGTGTAAACAATGAGTGACGTATACGCGCGAGAGATCAGTTCCGGCGCTTGCGCAGACTAAGCCACATCCGGTGTGTGACGTGTGCGCGCACTCAGATCACTTGGACATGGTTCGTTTTCTCACACAAATCGCTCGTTTCGTGTCTTAGGCCATCAATGTGTAGTTACGATGGGGAATTGTTTAATTTGGATTTCTCTGTGCATGTTCTTTTTCCCTCTTATAGAGACAGTGACCTATACCTGCCATTATATGACTGACAGACTAGAACGGTTTGACCTAAAATATCAAAATTGGATCTACTGAAGAAAAAAAGACACCTACATCTTGGATGCCCTTGGGGTAAGCTGATAGATACCAAATTTTAATTTCAAAGTGAACTACCCCTTTAAGTGTTTTCATTTGTGTCACATGCATGGTAAATATATTTACATGTGCTGCTTTAGGAGCGCTGAAGAGACTAGAGCAGCCTTCAAGAGACATCGTCCGACACACGTCATTCATTTGGCCGCCATGGTGGGCGGACTCTATAGAAACATGAGGCAGAACCTGGACTTCTGGGTAATTATTAACATTAAGTAACAAGGTTGGAAATATCAGTGTTAAATGATTGCACTGTATATTGATTGTATGGGCTTCTTGTTTTCAGAGGAATAATGTGCACATCAATGACAACGTGCTGAACATGGCTCAGGAGTTCGGGGTGGTGAAGGTCGTTTCCTGTCTGTCTACGTGTGTTTTTCCAGATAAAACCACCTACCCTATAGATGAGACCGTGGTAAAGCACACACACACACACATACATTAAATGGCAGATGTTCGATACACTGCGTTTACTGTTCCCTTAAAGTGCTCACACCATGAGTCGTGATCCTTGATCTTTTGAAATCCATTCATTCATCTCAAATTTCTTTAATTTCATTGAAACTAAGCTGTAAAAATGTCAGAAACTTTGAGATACATTTAAGAACACTAGGATACATGACCGCCCACAAACTTGTCCCGCCCCATCACGGTTAGGTTATGAGGAAGTCAGATAGATACAATTATCCCTAAACAGCAGAGATGGTGAAGAATTGTCATTAAAAAAATTGGACCTAATAGCATTTTAAAATGCATGATATGAGAAATTGAAGTAAGTGGATGTGTAATTTGGGTTCATGAGCCTGTTTGTATGAATTGTGTAAAATATTTTTTTTTTCTTTGTGTTTTTCTCTTTCTGTGTGTCAGATGCATAACGGTGCCCCCCATGAGTCTAATTACGGTTATGCCTACGCCAAACGCATGATTGACATCCACAACAGGTCAGTTCTGCTCTCTTAGTGTCAAAGTTCACTGGTTATGAGTTGTTTTTTTTGGGGCTGATTCTCATGAAAACATGTCTGGATTACATTTCAAAAGAAAATCCTGTCATCAGGCTTTTGTCTGCATGGGTGTAGTTTGACATGTGGGCTGTTGGTGCCAGACCGTGATACTGGGTATTCAGGTTTCTTCACATTATACATTCACACGCCCTGTTTAAATAGTCTTGTCTTGATCTTGCACATCAGTTACTAGGGTGACCATCTGGTTACTGCTCTGTTGCGGGTCAGTAGGTGTGATAGATTTGCTATTGCTAACAGTGCGGGACAAGTGTGAGAGAGATATATTTACTATCGTTATACTATGTAAATATTGATTTACACTACTTGGAAAGCCTAGCTGCCATTATGTTGGATGATAATGTTTGACTGACAGTCAAGTTGCCAAGGTTCGAGTGATACAATGTAATTTACTCTCTTCAGTCTACTTAATATAATGAACTTGCTAGTCGATAAAAATCACATTTTATACTAAAATAAATTTCCTTCAGTAGCAAGTTTATTTACTTTTATTAGACTATGCAAACATTAAATGCTTTTAACTGGAATCAGTGCATCTTGAACTTGAACATCAGTTGATCGCATCAATTGTATGGTGAATGGTAAATGCAAGAGCTGTGAATCTGAGAGATCAATGCAATCCAAGCGCGCTAACGCTGTAAAACAGTCACTGATTGGTCTTTACTCATCATCCCTCCCTACCCACCATACCTGCAGTACAGTTTCTATTGGTTGAACTTCCCAATGCTTTCAAATTGTGTTGGAAAACATTGCACCATCATGCACTCGGATCCTGGATGTCCTGTTTACCTATAGCAAAAAATGCAACTCTATGAGGATTAGCTCAGGATCTACACGTGGTGTTATGTTTGGGCTCGTTTGAATCAAGAACACTTGCTCTAAATAAATCTGTGATCTACTATGGTTTACTAATGTTTGAAGAGGCTACAAACCAAAATGCAGCTTACATGTACTTGTATTGCTAGTTGAGACCTTTTCAGCAATATGACGCAAGGCTGTCTGTTACGTACGATGCTTAACAGGTCACATTATCAAGTAAAGTCCCATTTTTATTTAGAATTTAGGCATATATTTTTGGCTCACATTTTTGGCCTTTTTCCTCTTTCAGCCAAAATAATGGCGTTTTTTAGTATTCAGTTTTTTCCCCCAAACTGAACACAGCACATACAGTTTCTGTGATTATACAAAGCATGTAAATATCTAATAAGACAGGTGGCGTTAAGTTTTTGTTTGTTTGTTTAACAATTCATAGTTTCACATTCATAACTTCCCTGGAGGGCAAAACATCCATAGAACTGCAGTACAGGCCTGTCATTTTCCATCTGTTTCAAACAATGAATGTTTAAATCACCTTTGGCAAGACAAAACAAAGATATGTGAACAAATTGCAAGTTTTGGGCACTTGCATACATATACATCACCTGCTGCAGTATTTAAATCACTAAATGCCACCAAAGCAGACTGAACAGATTTGATACACAAACAGGATTTGGAAAATTGTTTAAATGATTTTTACATATTAACTACTTCAGGTGTTACTTACTTGCAAGCTAAATAGATGATGCACAGAGCATTGTATGCAGTTGATGCGTAAATAAAACATTCATTAAACATTTACAATTACCTTTGTGCTTTGTTACCAGAGCTGGGTAGATTACTTACAAATTGTAGTCTGTTACTGGTTATGTGATGAAAATTTTAACATTATCCAGGTTACTTGTTTTAGGTCATGTAATCTGACTACTTTTAGATTACTTTTGTACATTTAAAACAAGTTTGATTTTCAAATTTAAAGGGTTAGTTCACCCAAAAATGAAAATTGTCATTAATTACTCACCCTTATGTCTTTCCAAACCCATGAGACCTTTGTTCATCTTCGGAACACAAATTAAGATATTTTTGATTGAATCTGAGAGCTCTCTGAGCTCTCTCTTATATCGCATGAGATATATCGCCCAGCCCTACTCCGGAACGGAATGAGATATCTTCTCCAAACTCAGAACACTTATGTAAGAGCTTAAGCTGAGGTCACAGGGAAAAAATCATGGAGATTGGCCACTTGGTGGGAAAAAAAAACATAAAAATGGCTATAACTAGGCAACCATTTGTCCCAAAGTGCCACAAGTGTCTATGGGGATTTGCCAAAAATGCTTTTTTTAATAATTGATTTAGGTGGTTACAGGCTTGCTAAATAATATGTAATGTCTTTTTCTTTGTGCTTAAATACCTAAAGCGCTTGAACCCCGGTAATCGCTGCTTGCAGCTATATTGTTATTATTGTTTTCTTTACACACAAAAAGTATCCTCATTGCTTAGTAAAATTACGGTTGAACCCCTGATTTCACATGGACTATTTTACCGATGTCCTTGCTATGTTTCTGAGCCCTGATCGTGGTAATATCCTTGCTGTCTATGGAGGGTCAGAGAGCTCTCAGATTCAATCAAAAATATCTTAATATGTGTTCTGAAGATGAAAGAAGGTCTTATGGGTTTGGAAAGAGACCAATCTTGTGTAAGAAACACACATCAGACGTCACACATACAACACAATCATTAAAATATGCCATAACACATATTGTATAACATGTACTTTATACATAACGTAAGCATTCAATAAAAACTTTCCACCAATCAGAGAATCGCAAATCATGCCAAAAGAGCTCTGCCCCGCTGCCATGAAGCACTGAGAATGGCGTAGAGTCAGTCACCCTATGCTCTCAATTTTAATTATCTGTGTAAATATGAATATTTTGCAATGAATGTAAAATATGTTGTCTCTATATACACAACCAGCATCTTTATATAAATAGTTTTATATTCATCCATCATTTCAATTTGATTATTTGCAGTGCTTCACAAGATTTTTTCAATCATCATAAATGTTCTTTCTTGGCTAGTAGTATTCAAACACTTCACCTCGTGAAGTTGGTTAATGAATGTCCAGAAGGGCCGAGCTGGAATTTAGACGAAGAAGCTCCAACTTAAAGGGATAGTTCACTTTGAAATTAAAATTTGGTATCTATCAGCTTACCCCAAGGGCATCCAAGATGTAGGTGTCTTTTTTTCTTCAGTAGATCCAATTTTGATATTTTTAGGTCAAACGTTCTAGTCTGTCAGTCGTATAATGGCAGGTATAGGTCACTGTCTCTATAAGAGGGAAAAAGAACATGCACAGAGAAATCCAAATTAAACAATTCCCCATCGTAACTACACATTGATGGCCTAAGACATGAAACGAGCAGTTTGTGTGAGAAAACGAACAGTATTTATATCGTTTTTTACCTCTTGTACACAACCATGTCCAAGTGATCTGAGTGTGCGCACGCATCCGGTGTGTGACATGTGCGCGCGCTCTGGCTTAGTCTGTGCAAAAAAAAATTCAACATTGTCTGTTGATATATCAAAATCGTCTTCCATTGCGATGTCCTGTATGTCTAAATATGTTTAGATCTTCACAGTGAAAGGTAACACTTCAGAAATCTCTGTGTAAACAATGAGTGACGTATACGCGCGAGAGATCAGTTCCGGCGCTTGCGCAGACTAAGCCACATCCGGTGTGTGACGTGTGCGCGCACTCAGATCACTTGGACATGGTTCGTTTTCTCACACAAATCGCTCGTTTCGTGTCTTAGGCCATCAATGTGTAGTTACGATGGGGAATTGTTTAATTTGGATTTCTCTGTGCATGTTCTTTTTCCCTCTTATAGAGACAGTGACCTATACCTGCCATTATATGACTGACAGACTAGAACGGTTTGACCTAAAATATCAAAATTGGATCTACTGAAGAAAAAAAGACACCTACATCTTGGATGCCCTTGGGGTAAGCTGATAGATACCAAATTTTAATTTCAAAGTGAACTACCCCTTTAAGTGTTTTCATTTGTGTCACATGCATGGTAAATATATTTACATGTGCTGCTTTAGGAGCGCTGAAGAGACTAGAGCAGCCTTCAAGAGACATCGTCCGACACACGTCATTCATTTGGCCGCCATGGTGGGCGGACTCTATAGAAACATGAGGCAGAACCTGGACTTCTGGGTAATTATTAACATTAAGTAACAAGGTTGGAAATATCAGTGTTAAATGATTGCACTGTATATTGATTGTATGGGCTTCTTGTTTTCAGAGGAATAATGTGCACATCAATGACAACGTGCTGAACATGGCTCAGGAGTTCGGGGTGGTGAAGGTCGTTTCCTGTCTGTCTACGTGTGTTTTTCCAGATAAAACCACCTACCCTATAGATGAGACCGTGGTAAAGCACACACACACACACATACATTAAATGGCAGATGTTCGATACACTGCGTTTACTGTTCCCTTAAAGTGCTCACACCATGAGTCGTGATCCTTGATCTTTTGAAATCCATTCATTCATCTCAAATTTCTTTAATTTCATTGAAACTAAGCTGTAAAAATGTCAGAAACTTTGAGATACATTTAAGAACACTAGGATACATGACCGCCCACAAACTTGTCCCGCCCCATCACGGTTAGGTTATGAGGAAGTCAGATAGATACAATTATCCCTAAACAGCAGAGATGGTGAAGAATTGTCATTAAAAAAATTGGACCTAATAGCATTTTAAAATGCATGATATGAGAAATTGAAGTAAGTGGATGTGTAATTTGGGTTCATGAGCCTGTTTGTATGAATTGTGTAAAATATTTTTTTTTTCTTTGTGTTTTTCTCTTTCTGTGTGTCAGATGCATAACGGTGCCCCCCATGAGTCTAATTACGGTTATGCCTACGCCAAACGCATGATTGACATCCACAACAGGTCAGTTCTGCTCTCTTAGTGTCAAAGTTCACTGGTTATGAGTTGTTTTTTTTGGGGCTGATTCTCATGAAAACATGTCTGGATTACATTTCAAAAGAAAATCCTGTCATCAGGCTTTTGTCTGCATGGGTGTAGTTTGACATGTGGGCTGTTGGTGCCAGACCGTGATACTGGGTATTCAGGTTTCTTCACATTATACATTCACACGCCCTGTTTAAATAGTCTTGTCTTGATCTTGCACATCAGTTACTAGGGTGACCATCTGGTTACTGCTCTGTTGCGGGTCAGTAGGTGTGATAGATTTGCTATTGCTAACAGTGCGGGACAAGTGTGAGAGAGATATATTTACTATCGTTATACTATGTAAATATTGATTTACACTACTTGGAAAGCCTAGCTGCCATTATGTTGGATGATAATGTTTGACTGACAGTCAAGTTGCCAAGGTTCGAGTGATACAATGTAATTTACTCTCTTCAGTCTACTTAATATAATGAACTTGCTAGTCGATAAAAATCACATTTTATACTAAAATAAATTTCCTTCAGTAGCAAGTTTATTTACTTTTATTAGACTATGCAAACATTAAATGCTTTTAACTGGAATCAGTGCATCTTGAACTTGAACATCAGTTGATCGCATCAATTGTATGGTGAATGGTAAATGCAAGAGCTGTGAATCTGAGAGATCAATGCAATCCAAGCGCGCTAACGCTGTAAAACAGTCACTGATTGGTCTTTACTCATCATCCCTCCCTACCCACCATACCTGCAGTACAGTTTCTATTGGTTGAACTTCCCAATGCTTTCAAATTGTGTTGGAAAACATTGCACCATCATGCACTCGGATCCTGGATGTCCTGTTTACCTATAGCAAAAAATGCAACTCTATGAGGATTAGCTCAGGATCTACACGTGGTGTTATGTTTGGGCTCGTTTGAATCAAGAACACTTGCTCTAAATAAATCTGTGATCTACTATGGTTTACTAATGTTTGAAGAGGCTACAAACCAAAATGCAGCTTACATGTACTTGTATTGCTAGTTGAGACCTTTTCAGCAATATGACGCAAGGCTGTCTGTTACGTACGATGCTTAACAGGTCACATTATCAAGTAAAGTCCCATTTTTATTTAGAATTTAGGCATATATTTTTGGCTCACATTTTTGGCCTTTTTCCTCTTTCAGCCAAAATAATGGCGTTTTTTAGTATTCAGTTTTTTCCCCCAAACTGAACACAGCACATACAGTTTCTGTGATTATACAAAGCATGTAAATATCTAATAAGACAGGTGGCGTTAAGTTTTTGTTTGTTTGTTTAACAATTCATAGTTTCACATTCATAACTTCCCTGGAGGGCAAAACATCCATAGAACTGCAGTACAGGCCTGTCATTTTCCATCTGTTTCAAACAATGAATGTTTAAATCACCTTTGGCAAGACAAAACAAAGATATGTGAACAAATTGCAAGTTTTGGGCACTTGCATACATATACATCACCTGCTGCAGTATTTAAATCACTAAATGCCACCAAAGCAGACTGAACAGATTTGATACACAAACAGGATTTGGAAAATTGTTTAAATGATTTTTACATATTAACTACTTCAGGTGTTACTTACTTGCAAGCTAAATAGATGATGCACAGAGCATTGTATGCAGTTGATGCGTAAATAAAACATTCATTAAACATTTACAATTACCTTTGTGCTTTGTTACCAGAGCTGGGTAGATTACTTACAAATTGTAGTCTGTTACTGGTTATGTGATGAAAATTTTAACATTATCCAGGTTACTTGTTTTAGGTCATGTAATCTGACTACTTTTAGATTACTTTTGTACATTTAAAACAAGTTTGATTTTCAAATTTAAAGGGTTAGTTCACCCAAAAATGAAAATTGTCATTAATTACTCACCCTTATGTCTTTCCAAACCCATGAGACCTTTGTTCATCTTCGGAACACAAATTAAGATATTTTTGATTGAATCTGAGAGCTCTCTGAGCTCTCTCTTATATCGCATGAGATATATCGCCCAGCCCTACTCCGGAACGGAATGAGATATCTTCTCCAAACTCAGAACACTTATGTAAGAGCTTAAGCTGAGGTCACAGGGAAAAAATCATGGAGATTGGCCACTTGGTGGGAAAAAAAAACATAAAAATGGCTATAACTAGGCAACCATTTGTCCCAAAGTGCCACAAGTGTCTATGGGGATTTGCCAAAAATGCTTTTTTTAATAATTGATTTAGGTGGTTACAGGCTTGCTAAATAATATGTAATGTCTTTTTCTTTGTGCTTAAATACCTAAAGCGCTTGAACCCCGGTAATCGCTGCTTGCAGCTATATTGTTATTATTGTTTTCTTTACACACAAAAAGTATCCTCATTGCTTAGTAAAATTACGGTTGAACCCCTGATTTCACATGGACTATTTTACCGATGTCCTTGCTATGTTTCTGAGCCCTGATCGTGGTAATATCCTTGCTGTCTATGGAGGGTCAGAGAGCTCTCAGATTCAATCAAAAATATCTTAATATGTGTTCTGAAGATGAAAGAAGGTCTTATGGGTTTGGAAAGACATGAGGGTGAGTAATTAATGACAGAATTTTCATTTTTGGGTGAAGTATCCCTTTAACATTCCATATTGATATAAAAAAGCAAAGAGAAAGAAAACGCATTGCATTTTTTATCATCAACATCATAAAATGCATTAAATTATTACACCAGGGTTTCCTGGGCTTAATGTAATAACTGCAGTGAGTTTGTGAGTTGCTAAAAAGCTAATAATTAAACCATAAAAATGTACAATATAAATAATTTAAAGGTTTAAACACTAGAAATATAAATATTTTATTTGTTTACCTTGTCTTGTGTGTGTTTGTCTATTAGGGCATTATTTCAGCAGTACGGTTTGAAATACACAGCCGTCATCCCCACCAACATGTTTGGACCCCATGACAACTACAACATTGAGGACGGTCACGTGATGCCGGGGTTGATCCACAAGACATACCTGGCGAAGAGTGAGACACGTTTAACTCACAATCACATTCAGAGCGTCTCACATGTTCACAGGGTAAATGATGTGTTTGTGTTGTAGAGGAAGGTAAACCTCTGCAGGTCTGGGGTTCAGGTCGTGCTCTGCGGCAGTTCATCTATTCTCTGGATCTGGCTCGTCTGTTTCTGTGGGTTCTGAGGGAGTACGACGAGGTGGAGCCCATCATTCTGTCAGGTACTCCAGCTGTGTTTGATATCACACGTGTTGGGTCTGTTTCATCAGAGCTTGTAGAGACTAAGAGCTCATTGGTTGATCAAATATCAAGATATTTTTTCTCTTTTTCTTTGTTTCTTTCTGTCTAGTCGGGGAGGAGGATGAGTTGACTATAAAGGATGCTGTGGACGCTGTGGTTGAAGCATTCGGGTTCGAAGGGGAAGTGATTGTATCCTTTCACACACAAACAGTGTCTGCAGTTAGTTTTACAGTTGATAAGTCTTTCTTTTGTGCAAGAAAGTAGAAATTCGTTCTTGAGAAATTCTAAAAAAGAATTTCCAGATTGTTCTTAAGCTGTTGAGCTTCAAAAAGCACCATAAAAGTAGTCCACAAATGAACTAAACCTCAAAGCATTCGTTCACACAGACTTACAGATGAACCTTAACTAAGCTCTCTCAGTATGACACTAGTAAATCAGACGGTCAGATCAAGAAAACCGCCAATAACGGCAAACTACGCAAATACCTGCCAGACTTCAAGTTCACGCCGTTCAAAAAAGGTGATCAGCACAAAAGATTCAGCATTTATGCCATGTTTTTAATAGTAGTAAAAAGTAGTGACCCAAAACAAGATTTTTTTTTTATTGAAACTTTTCTTTTTTTCAGCCGTCAAGGAGACGTGTGATTGGTTTGCGGCCAATTATGACACCGCCCGTAAATGAAGATCTTCACATCTGATTGGCTGTGGGGAGATTGAACACTGTTCAATGCTGGAAAAACAAACCATGACTGATCAGACACTTCCAACAACCCTTGATAATTATCATTCTGACCATCTTAAACGCCTCTGATTGGCCATTGCGTTCAAGAATTCAACATATATATCTATGACTGGCTACATTACTCAACACTGCAAAAGCGTTGACGGGGTTGGTTTGTGAAATAGGAAACAGCGTTTTGAAATCGCATTTTTGAGACTATCTTTGGTACACCTCAGTTTTAAGGAGAAAATGTTCAGCAGTGGAGATGAAAGCTAAATTTGCACATGGTTTGTCTTTAAGCATATTAAAAGCATCACACAGATGTGAACAGGGTTAAAAATTAGATTTTTGTCACAGAGGGTCTTTAAGCGTTTTATTTGTGCTCTGTACTGTCACTGTGATGTTCATTTTCTTCTGTCTTTGCTGGTGTGTCAATCAGGGTATTTTCTGGGTTTATTTTCTAATGACATGTAGCTACTGTACGGTTTTTACAATACACTCATATTTAAAATAATGATGTTTAATGTGATTTTTCTATATGTAAAATTTTTGGAATATTTTAAGGGTTCCCACATAATGCGATTTTTGTTTAATTTCCACCATTTAGCAAGTTTATATTGTGGTTTACACAAAACAAAGTCATGAAGATAAGTGTGATATACAAATATAAATCAAGAAAAAGCAGGAAGCTCTAAAATACATTTTCAAAAATAATTTTACACTTAAAGGATTTAAGAATTTTTAATGTGTTTTGAACCTTCAAGAGAACAATTTTCTGTTTTTGTAATTAATTTATAATCATTTAATAATGTATCATTTAATTAATAGAAGACAGGTTACGACAAAATGCAATGTTAACTGGTTTTGGATACAACATGAGCACTGGATGAATGGGATCTGGTAAAGAGCCCGAATCATTTTGACCAAATATGTTTTTGGTATTTGAGCATTTTAAGTTCGGAAGCTAGTGGGTAAAAATTCAGTATTTTCTATATTCTGTA
Organism: Aspiorhynchus laticeps; assembly: GCA_023376895.1. NCBI lineage: Eukaryota > Metazoa > Chordata > Actinopteri > Cypriniformes > Cyprinidae > Aspiorhynchus > Aspiorhynchus laticeps. The sequence goes on from CM041802.1 coordinate 42,429,652, forward strand.
TTCTTAAAGGGATAGTTCACACAAAAAGCCATCCTAGTTGTGTATGACTTTCTTCTTTCAGATGAATACAATCGGAGTTATATTTTAAAATGTCCTGGCTCTTCCAAGCTTTATAATGGCAGAGAATGGAGATCGAGGTTTTAAAGCCCAATTAAGTGCATAAATCCATCATAAAAAGTGCTCCACACGGCTCCGGGGGGTTAATGAGGGCCTCATGAAGTGAATCTATATGTTTGTGTAAGAAAAATATCCATATTTAAAACTTTATAAACCGTAATATGCTTTCACGAGAGAGTGGCATTCCAGCGGATGACGTAGGCGTAGCGTAAGCTTGGGTGAGAAGTAATGAACGTGGAAGCGCAGAGGAGAGAGCAAAACAAAACATCGCTCACACATTTGAAGTACAAAAAGAGGATTTGTAAAGAATTTCGATATAAGCCAAGAGGAGACTGGTTTTTCTTTGCTGTAAACAAAACTTGGTTATTGTGAAACTAGCATATTCTTACCAGAGCTTACATTACTCTTACGTCTTACATCATCCACGGGAACGCTACTCTCCCGTCAACACGCTTACTACAGTTAGTGGAAGATAGATATTATTTATACAATTTTAAATATGGATATTTTTCTTACACAAATGCATTGCTTCACTTCATAAGGCCTTTATTAACCCCCTGGAGCCATGTGGAGTACTTTTTATGATGGATGGCTGCACTTTATTTTGTTTCCAAATCTCAACCCCATTCTCTGCCATTATAAAGCTGGGAAGAGTCAATAACTCTGATTGTATTCGTCTGAAAGAAGAAAGTCATATACACTGAGGATGGCTTGAGGGGGAGTAAACCATGGGGTAGTTTTCATTGTTGGGTGAACTCTCCCTTTAACAAATGCTAATACAGCCAGACAAGGAGATCTTTTCCCCTTCTTTTTGATATTGCCTTGGAACCATTGACTACTAAAAAAATGTAAGGTAAGTAGTTGCAATCAATTTATTTTAGCTACATTTAAATAAACTAATTTTGTTGAAAGTTAGTCACCTAAATTTGTTTATTTAAATGTAGCTAAAATAAATTGATTGCAACCACTTACCTTAAAACGATTTGGTAAATTCAATGAATCATTTTTTTTCCAGTGTATAATAAATATAAAGAAAATCGATAGAATAGAAAAAGAATAGAGCAAGCTAGTGTTAGAGGCCTTTTTGCTTTTGTTAATTATATAATAAATAAAAAGAAATGGAATAGAAACAGAATAGAGAAGCTAGTGTTAGTTTTTTTTTAAGAAAACAAGTAGTTAGTAAATGAATAGATTGCAAGTCTAAAAGGGGCCTTTTTTAAAGAATAGAATTAGAATATAGAGTTCTAGAGCTAGAGGGTCAAATAAAGATGGAAGCACATAAGTCTGAAGTAATGAGTTTAGGTAAAGGGGTGCAGAGCAGTGGTGGTTTTGTAGGCAAACATTAATGCTTTGATTCCTCGGGGTTGGTGCCGCTCTTCTCTAGAAATATGGCACATAGTCTTAGAGTTTGTACTTGACTAACTGGAGCCCAGGTCAGGAAGCAGACAGACTGGCCTCACGTCACAGAAGTCCGTTCATTCTCAGCACATAGAGGCTCTTTCACCTACATATCACACTATGGAGACTGTGTCTGTTTTCCGAACTAGCAAATACAAAAAAAAAGTCCAAACCAATTTAAGAGTAACAATTTAATTGTTCAACAAATAAAAGACAGATGTAATAAACAAATGATAAAGCTTGGCTTATTGAATATTAGATCCCTTTCTACGGAAGAGCTTTTTGTAAATGATATGATCACTGATCATAAACTAGATGTGTTTTGTTTGACAGAAACCTGGCTAAAACCAGATGATTACATTACTTTAAATGAGTCTACCCCCGAAGATTACTGTAATAAACATGAGCCGCGTCTGAAAGGTAAAGAGGGAAGTGTGTCTACAGTTTATAGCAATATCTTCAGTATTTCTCAGAGGTCAGGTTTCAGTATTTTCACGCTTTACATGTTACCCTTGGGCAGTGTTGGCCAGTTACTAGTAACTTAGTTAGGCTACTGTAATAATATTACTTTTTGCAGTAGTAGTGTAACTAATTACTAATAAGATTTCAGTAATAATATTACAGTTACCATCCATAAAATAGCTTAGTTACATTTACATTTTACATTTACATTTAGTCATTTGGCAGACGCTTTTATCCAAAGCGACTTACAATTGGGGAATACATAAAGCGATTCATCTTGAAGAGGCAATCAGACAGAGGAAGTGCTCGTAACACCAAGTCTCAGTCATTGTTCAAATAAGTACAAGCTAGCAAGGGAAGGAGAGAAAGATAGATGGAAAGTTTTTTTTTTTTTAACAAGTTTAGGATGAAGTCAAGTAGTGCCGAAAGAGATGAGTCTTCAGTTGATGCTTGAAGATTGACAGGGATCCAGCATTCCGGATAGGGGTGGGAAGATTATTCCACCAGCCAGGAATGGTGAATGAGAATGTTCTGGAGAGTGATTTTGAGCCTCTCTGTGATGGTACCACAAGGCGTCGCTCACTAGCAGATCTCAGACTTCTGGAGGGGATGTAGATTCGTAATAGTGAGTGGAAGTAGGAGGGTGCTGAGCCTGTGGTCGTTCTGTATGCAAGCATCAGTGTCTTGAACTTGATGCGAGCTGCCACTGGTAGCCAGTGCAGTGAGATGAAGAGAGGTGTAACATGGGTTCTTTTGGGCTCGTTGAAGACCAGTCGTGCCACAGCATTCTGAATCATTTGTAGAGGTTTGATTGTGTTTGATGGAAGACCAGCCAGAAGAGCATTGCAGTAGTCTAGCCTAGAAACGACAAGGGCCTGGACAAGAAGTTGCGCAGCATGCTCTGTCAGAAAGGGCCTGATTTTTCTGATGTTGTGTAGCGCAAACCTGCAAGATCGAGCAGTCTTTGCAATGTGCTCTTTGAAGGTCAGCTGGTCAGCTAGTTATTTGGTTTGATGCCTCAACCCCGCTGATTTAAAATCCAACAATCAAATAATTCCTATATTTATTTTCATAATTTTCTCAACTCGCACATGCATGTGATGTCCCCAGTGCAGCAGGCAAGCTTGGAATATGGAAAAGCTTACATTCAGCAGATAGAAATATTGCATTATATTGATTTAGTCAGGAAAAAAGAAGATCTGAACACTGTTGAGTAAGTGTCAGGGTTCTGTTGTGTGTCATCTGTTCCTGCCTCTTGTGTCCATATTTGGTTTGTTTCCTGTCCTTGTTTCATGTCATTATGAGTTAAGTATGTTCCAGCTGTGTTTGTCTCGTTATGTGTTAATTATCCCTTGTATATTAGTCCTGTCTTTTGAGTTTGATTTCGTCTGGTCTACTCGTTACTTCCCCGATGTATCCTGTCCATGTAAGTCATGCCTTGTCCTGCCTTGATGTCTCCATTAAATATTACTATTTGAGTTTAAGTCCTCGTCTGCGTGTTCCTGTATCCTCCCTCGTGTGTGCACCATGACCGTAAGTTACTTTACTCTGGCACTGCATCCCACCCACATCTCTCTGATCAGCATGTGGTACATTATATTACTATAATTAAAAACCTTTTTGGAAAATTAAACATTTTCTCACAAACTTATGTGATTTGATAAAATACATAATCAAATATAATCCTATATGGGTAACAGAGAAATTACAATTAGCTTCAAGCTACACATGACGATTAATGAGATTAATACAACACTTCTACTTGAATGTCACTATCAATCACTATTGAGTGTTTGTAATAACTTCTGACTGCGATCCAATGTGTATTTTGGTCAAATGATGAGGCAGAAATGTTATTAGTAACGTTCTAGAAGAATTTTACATGGAAGATACACAGTTTCAACTTTTGTGGGGAGTGAAGAAACAGTAATGTAACAGTAGTGTAACTAATTACTGTTGCCAGAAAGTAATAAGTAAAGTAACAATATTACTTTTGAAAGGAGTAACTAGTAATGAGTAATATATTACATTCTTTGAGTAACTAGCCCAACACTACCCTTGGGAGATACAGTATCATCAGGAAACATGGTGTTAGCTTTCACTGTTATGCTGAAGATACTCTATATTTCTTTGCGGCCAGATGAAACATACCAATTTGCAAATTTAACAGAATTCATAGTTGATATAAAAAACTGGAATCTTTCCTTGGAAAGCCATGTTTCTAGCATTTGTAAAACCAAATTTTTCATCTCAAAAATGTCTAAATTACGACCTATGCTCTCAATGGCAAATGCAGAAACATTAATGCATGACTTGGTTAGATTATTGTAATGCTCTATTGGGTGGTTGTTCTGCACGCTTAATAAACAAACTCTAAATTTATAAAGTGTGCGTAAGCTCAGATTTGATCGTAGAGTGTGCGTATGCTTAAATCCACGCCAACACTCATATTTGTAAAAACTGTCTTTGACGTGGAGAAGTGCTTAGCGTCACGTCAGGGTCTGAGCAGACATCTGCACTTTCTTGTCGGAGTACTGCAGGTTTTTGAAAATGTAAGCTGTTCTTGCAGCACAATGTATCTAAATTAAAGCATTTGGATGATGACTGGTGATCTTTTACATGTTAATGACATTAATTAGGAGTCGTTTACAAAGCAGAGAGCTGAAACCATTCATTTGCGTGCAAGTTCAAGATAATTTGTGATTCATAGATTTCACATCTTGCGCTTTCTGTACTATGTTCATTTTATGAATCACACACGCATATTTGAGAAATGATCGTAAGATCAAATTTAGCATGGTTTCTGCACAACATTTTATAAATGAGGCTCCTGCTGATTCAAAATGCAGCAGCTAGAGTTCTTACTAGAACCAAGAAGTATGAGCACATTAACCCGGTTCTGTCAACACTGCACTGGCTCCCTATTAAACATCGTATAGATTTAAAAATCTTCTAATTGCCTATAAAGCCCTGAATGGTTTAGCACCTCAGTATTTGAGCAAGTTCTTATCACATAATTTGTCCTTCACGTCTGCTGCAATCTCAAAACTCTGGCCGTTTGATAATACCTATCAAAATCAACTGTGGGCGACAGATCCTTTTCCTATTTAGCGCCCAAACTCTGGAACAATCTACCAAACACTGTTCGGGAGGCAGACACACTGTCAGTTGAAATCTAGATTAAAGACCCATCTCTTTAACCTGGTTTAGGTATAACACACTAACACATTTCTATTATTCAAATCTGTTAAAGAATTGTTAGGCTGCATTAATTAGGTCAACCGGAACCGGGAACACTTCCCATAACACATGATGTACTTGTTACATCGTTAGAAGAATGGCATCTACTCTAATATTAATCTGTTTCTTTCTTATTCCGAGGTCACAGTAGCAACCAGATCCAGACTGTATCAGCACCTAGAGATGACCTCTACAGCCCTGAATGTCAGCAGAGACCAGGCCAACTAGAGCAAAAAAAGCCAGTGTACATTTAACTCAATTCGAGTCAAATTTAACACTCCTGTAATGTATATATGACTCCCTCCATTTTGGAGTTAAAATTACACTTTCGAAAGTGTGAAATATGTACATTACTCAGAGTACATTTTAACACTGAAAGTGGTGAATGTGTCACACTTCTGTTGGATTACAAATAAACTCTTATGGTGTTAAAATGTACTCTGTGAGTAATGTACATATTTCACACTTTCGAAAGTGTAATTTTAACTCCAAAATGGAGGGAGTCATATATACATTACAGGAGTGTTAAATTTGACTCGAATTGAGTTCATTGTTCATTGTGTGGTCCGTGTTCAGGTAAAAAAAATATTTAAAAATCTATCCACAAAACAATGTGTGTTTACATTTATTTATTTTAATTGAAACATAATAAATATTTTTCCCTGCACAAAAATGTCTTCACATTCAGTGTTTTCAATACATGTAAAGAACATTTTCTTTCAACAATTAAAACAATGTCAGCAAATCAGTGCCAAGGGCACAAAATACATATTCTTATTTGGTCCATATGTATTCTGAATGTCATTGGGTTTATAGTGCTTACATTTATCTGCTTAAACGACAGCATCTCATTCATTACCATCGAAGCTGAATGTATGTTAATGCTCACTGAACAAAGTCTGTGCCAATGGCGTTTGGACCTCCTTGGAGTAGTCTCTTCCTTTTTTCAGCACGACAAGATGTGGTTCTCTGCAGTTTTCAGCCAAGCAAGAAATCCACTTCCACTTACAGCATCACAAAAGTGCTCCTGTAAAATTGGGGGGGGGGGGATACATCTTATTTTAATCTCCTTTTGTGAAAAAGAAAGAGGGACATACGACATTAGACAAACTCAAGGGTGAGTAAATTATTATTTTCATTTTTGGGTGAACAAAAAATGAAAGAAAATGCATTTCCTTTAAGGAAAAGCATTTAACTCACTGTAAATGTATATTTTTTTTTTTTGTAAAAGGAAAGTCAGTCTTACTGGAAAATGGGTCTCAATTCCTGAATTCCATGCTGGTCTCACTGCACTGAGGCAGGCACATGCACATAATGACAGTACAAGCATACCAAAAACTCATATCTGATCTGTAGTTCATGCTACTCATGTGTCATATTCCAAGTCTTGTGATGGCACAAATTCACTTTGAATGGTGAACAATTTAACTCACTCAGTATAGAGAGTTTGAGTATATTGAAAAGTGATTTTTAAACATATACATATGAATATATATGAAACACACTCACACACACACATATATATATATATATATATATGTTACCGGGCCCGATACTGAGCTCATGTACTCGTACTCCTTAAAATGCCACGATACCAAACGCCGATACCACACAGCAGGGCCGTAGCTAGAGGATTGGGGGCCCCCCCACCACACACACATATCATATACTGTACAATATACAAGCATGGAACCAAATTGCATGCTATTTTTGTGGTTTTCATAATATCTCAGTTATACAACTAATAAAATATTAGAATTATTCACAGAACATGGGCCTATATAATAAAACTCCTGGATTTTGTGGGGCCCCCTGGGTAGTGGGGGCCCCTAGAATTGTCACCACCTTTCACCCCACTAGCAACGGCCCTGCCACACAGCATGTGATAAGTGCCATATTCAGACAAAGAAACACACAACAGAATAACAGGCAGCAGAATTGAGTTATTAGAGATTAAGGATGTCTACGAAGCAGATGTATGCAATGAATGATGTTAAACATTCAGTATTAATGCCTTTATAGCTGATGTGCGCGAGCTGAAAAGCAAAGCGCTGTTTGGATTGCGCGCGCGCCGGCGCAGATGCGCGAGCTCGTCGAGTGAATGAATATTCCTGTCTCACAGACATCACTGGAAAGTTTGTAGTTCTGTCGGATATGTCAAAAACAAGTAAGAAAAACAATGCACAAGTTACTTAACGGTAGGGAGAGAGAGAGCGCGCTCTTCTGTGGTGTGATCTTTATTGATGTTCGCTCACTTAGCACGCATTATTTGGATTAAAACTAAATAGTAAATATAAGACAATTGATAGGGGCATTCACTATAAACTTTATTTATTTTCAACCTTAAGCATAGGCTACACGACTTTCTGGCGAAAGTGAAACTAACAGCCTGTTTGAAATGCGCGAGGCTGTTCTGTACTTGTCCCTCTCACTCTGCACCAGCACAAATACTGCGCGCGTTTTGCTTGCTTCATGAGTGATTCTGCATTATATGAGTGGCTTTGGAATATAAATCACAGCATGTTTCAGATGAAAAGAAAAACGCGACTTCTATTTCTGAAAATATCACAGTTAGGAGATTTATAACGAGTGGTTCCCTGCATTATTTCAGCAAAGCGCGTGATTACAGTACTGAGCCGCTGCAATGGAGCAGCTCTAATGCTGTTAAATTAAAGATGATGTACCATAGAGCAAAACAATTAACAGTGAAAGTAACAAAAACTTGTACAAATACATTTTAATGTGCATAATTAAGTGTGAAAATAACCGAAGGATATACAGTCAAACCAAAAATTATTCATTGACCAAATATAATTTTTCATATATTTTACTAGTGGGTGCAGGACACTATAGTTCATTTATGTAAGTGAGGATAGCAAAATAAAGTAAACTGTGACATATTATATCCAAAAATTCTTGATATAGTGGACTACCAATAAAATTGATAAAAAAAGTTCAGGTTTGCATTAAGGGTTGCCCGACAAAATATTGATAGTTGTGTAAATATTGTCGTACTAACAGCTGTCTGAATAATTTTGGTTGATTGTAATCCATCACATACCTTTCTATCAAAGTTATCTGACATTATCAAGCTGAATTTGTTCTGACACAGTTTAACTCTGAGTTCTTGTCATATTTTATTACCATAAACTATAGCGAATAAACACTGATAATGTGAGAAATGTTGAAGGTGTCTGAATAAATTTTGGTTTGACTATCTATTTGATAAATGAAGTTAACCAATTAACATTGTACATACTCTTTTGGTTTCTGTACCCAATATTTAAAAAATGTACAAATGCAATGAAAATATTGGTATCGGTACTCGGTATCGGCAAGTACCAAAAATAAAAGTATCGGTATCGGACGAGTACTGGAAAAAGTGGTATCGGTGCATCCCTAATATATATAATATGTATACACAAATGTGAAATATATATGGAAAAATCACATGAAATCCAATATAGTGACACATATTCAACAAAGTACCAACAAAACTGACAAACTCCTCCTGCTCTCCCGGACAAACGAGGATGATGTCGCCAAGAAATGTCTTTGAGAAATGTTTATGCACACAGCAAATACGTTAAATATCATTATAAAACGATATGATATTACAAATCACATTTTGTGAGTACGATTAAACACTTAATTTAGCAGTTTTCCATCCTCATATGCTCCGCATCATGCGCAAAGAAAATGGTGCCTGTGTGAAAAATATTTCAGATGGGTGAGGCGCGCACACGAGCACATGTCACGGATGTGACTAATAACACTCAGCAGTGGGGTGGCTCTCTGTTTTTACACTGGCCAAAGGGTGCTGTTTACACTAGCTAGTGTTAATCCTCTAAAATTCAACACCACAACTTTAACTTGCTGTGCAGAGACAGATCCCCTCCGAAGACCTCGTCACCTAGACGGCCATTGGGACACGACCACGGGAACCAGATGAGTCCTCTGCACAGTCTAACTTTGTTGCAGCCTAGAATTAAACTGCTGGTTTCGTCTGGCCAGAGGAGAACGTCACACTATTTCGACACACTATTTCCATGTTTAATACTGTTAAGCTGCTTTGACACAATCTGTATTATAAAAAGCGCTATATAAATAATGGTGACTTGACTTGATCCATTCAAATCAGTCCCTCATTTGCTTATCTATGTTAACGCCTTTGGCAAGCTAACCGTTTATGCCATTAATGTGTCAAAAAGTGAATTTATGTCACTTTCTAAGTAGTGACATAAATTCATAAATAAGACATAAATAAGTCTAACTCTCAACAGCAATCATTGTTGCTGGGTATGGCCCTTGCAAAAAAGATAATACTCTTAAACTGGAAATTTTCAGATGCCCCTTTCTTCAAAACCTGGTTGTTTGTGCTGTTCCATGTTATACAACTGGAAGGTATACTTTTATTTGAGCCCAAACTACATTGTTGATTCCAAGCTGTATGGCAACCCTTCCTTGATTTCCTCAAGCATGTGTAATCTACTTCTTTCTGCAATATTTCAACAATCCATTTTTTAAAAAATATATATATATTATACTGATTATATATTGTGTTCCTATATGTTGTTATAAAAAGCTTAAAATAAAATATAAAATAAAAATAGGCTGGATCATAAACTTTAATCATCAGCCAGTAAAGAACTTTCATTTCTTCTGCTTAGAAGACCTGCAATTGCAAAACCGTCTATGCTAAGCTGAACTGAAACCACAAGTTCTTGTGTAAACCGTTAACTGATAAAAACGTTACCAGAGGATGCATCTCTCTCGAGTGCTTGCAAGATACAAGTTAAGCATTTTGCATCTAGCGCTTTCCAACCCCCTTCTTATGACAACCTATAAAATGTTATAGAAGACGTCTTGCATTGTTCCGTATATTCAAATTTGATCTTGACGTCAGCATTTCTCATATGCCTTTCTCACAAGCCAGTAAGTGGAGGGTCTAGATTTAGTACTGCTGTTTTTCCCTTTTTTACAGAACTCGAGCGCGAAAACAAGGAAACACCTGACTGCACTACAGAAACACCAGAGAGGAGGTAAAGGTTTTGTCAGTTTCTTAAACATTTTAACCGAACTAATACACGATCTGATGTGACCATTTTCTCGAGTCAGAAACTGTTTAGAACCAATGAAAATTATCTTTTAATCTTAATTTGAGCTCAAAAATAGTTCATAAAGTTAATTCATTGAGTGTTACTGTAAGTCTGCACTGTGATTTTGTTCATGCATGACGAACATGACGGCCTTGGCTGACTTTTCTCATGCTTTGATTGATGTCTGACTTTTCTCATGCTTTGATTGATGTCTGACTTTTCTCATGCTTTGATTGATGTCTGACTTTTCTCATGCTTTGATTGACGAAGATGAAAGTGTATGAATCCAGTATGTGTTTGTCTGCATATTTCTTGTGTTTTTTGGTCGTATTGCACAAGTCGGCACCTCATAGGTGAAGTGTTCCTATGTTGACAGGATGTGTGCGTGGTTAAACTGGTTGTTACCAGTTTCATTTGTAAGTAGTTCATTGTGAGCTGTATAGGGAGGAAGAGAAAGAAGAGCTGGTACGGGTAGCCGGCTCTGAGATCACATATAAAAAGCCTTTCAAAAATACTGCTGTGCTACTTCTAAGTGAAATCTGATGCATCGATACCATTACAATTAGAAAAAATCACTATAGACAGATAAATACTTGATTATTTACTATAGTTCTTGATTTTACATGTATGTTGACCCCTGATGTGTTCATCAAACCCCATCTCTCTCTCTCTCTCTCTCTGTCTGTCAGATGGACGGGTCAGTCGGGCAGATGCGTGTGTTGGTGACGGGCGGCAGTGGGCTGGTGGGGCGAGCGATAGAGCGGGCGGTGAAAGAGGAGAGCGAAGGGAGAGAAGGAGAAGAATGGATATTCCTGTCATCCAAAGATGCCAATCTTGTGTAAGAAACAATCATTAAACTATCACATCATTGCATATATAACATGTACTTTGTATTCAATAAGTGCATGTTATAGAAACCTCGTGCAATACGCCGTACAATTTTCACTTGACTGAATTTGTGTTTCTCAGGATTATATAACGTTTTTCATTTTCATGCTTCTATTACATTGCTTCACTAGTGATTAAATGCATTCACAGTTAAATGGAACTTATATATCTATATAATATAGTTTCCAATTTGTGTCACATGCATGATAAATATATGTAAACATGCTGCTTTAGGAGCACTGAAGAGACGAGAGCAGTCTTTCAGAGACATCGTCCAACACATGTCATTCATTTGGCCGCCATGGTGGGAGGACTCTATAAAAACATGAGACAGAACCTGGACTTCTGGGTAATTACTAACATAAGTATCATAAGGTTGGAAATATCACTGTTGAATGATTAAACTCTACATTAGCTGTGTTTGTTTGTTGTTTTCAGAGGAATAATGTGCACATCAATGACAACGTGCTGAACATGTCTCAGGAGTTCGGGGTGGTGAAGGTCGTTTCCTGTCTGTCTACGTGTGTTTTTCCAGATAAAACCACCTACCCTATAGATGAGACCGTGGTAAAGCGCTCACACACTGGCAGTTTTCTATATGTGCTTGATGTTCCTTTAAAGGTGGGGTAAGCGATTGTTGTTATTTGAAATCACCAAAACAAACACACCCCAAAAGGGTCTCGCCCCTATTTTGATAGCTCCGCCCCACACATACGTAAGCAACCCAGGCAACGATTAGTTCTGTAAAACAAAGCAAAACCAATGTTACACCGTGTCTACACTGGACACGAGCGGCGCTCCAAAATACTATAGAAGTCATTATAATCAGTGATGCTGTCTGCACTGGATGCTGCGCGGCATGACAAATCTCAGACAGAAAACTGCTGCCGCGTTCTATTTATGACGTGCTGACACAAATTTCAAATGATTTTCAATGGTCGCTTTATCACGTCCAGTGTAGGCAGACTTTAGCTGTTGTGGCGCGGCACGTCCGGTGTAGACAGTGTTACTCACCTATCGAGAAGAACCAAAGCAACCTCGGCGTCCGATCGCAGGCCTCCGCTCCTTGAGTTCTCTCCAGCGCTGGAAAGCTGATCCGATATTTACACGGGTCCTACTTCTTGCCTATCGTTCCGCAGACGTGTTCCTCTTTTGTTTTTTTATCCACCGTCTCTATCTTTCTGTCGCTCAGCTCGGCTGAGCACTGAACACTCTCTCCTCCACATCATGAGTAGACACGCCCCTTACTGCTGATTGGCTACAAGTTTGTTTTCTAAAGCATTTTTGAAAAATGACATACCCCACCTTTAAAAGGCTCATATCAAACTTGTTTTGTCCTGTCTAGTCATAGTGAGATTATGAGGCAGTAGGATAGAAACAATCAGGGCTTGACATTAACACATGCCAACCCGCCAAATGCGGGTGAATAGCCAATATGCCTACTCAATAACTAAACAATTAAGACAGTAAGATACATGTGTATGTTTTAAATTAATATATACTTATATTTATTAATATACTTATACTAATAATTTATACTTTTTACTAAAACCTTTTATTAAAAAATGGTTTAAAGGCTGAAATGTGAAGTTTATCATTTTATAAAGCAATTTATTTTGTGAAAACATGTATCTGAATTGTAAATTCAGTATGGCAGTATTTTTAATTTTAGCACGCCGTAGTCAACTTTAATAATATAAAACGTAATTTCCCAACAACAAGTTTGTGGGCAGTGAAAATTCTAAGTAGTCACAGTGGCTGGTGAGCAAAGTACACTGAATAAAATGATTCATTGAATTTGCTAAACTTTTTTTAAGGTAAGTGGTTGCAATCAATTTATTTTAGCTACATTTAAATAAGCTAATTTAGTTGACTTTCAACATATTTGTTTTAATTAAATGTAGCTAAAATAAATTGTTTAAAACCATTTACCTTAAAAAAAATTTGTATAATTTTTTTTTCAGTGTAGTTACAGAAATGTCAAGCCCTGGATACAATCATTCCTGAACAACAGAGAAACTGGTCATCAAAAATTGGACCTCATGGATACAGTTATTTAAAATGCATGATATGAGAGACTGAAGTTAGAGGATGTCTGTTGGTTTTCTGAGCCTGTTTACATGAATTGTGTAAAATTCTTTCTGTGTCTTTCTCTATGTCAGATGCATAACGGTGCCCCTCATGAGTCTAATTACGGTTATGCCTACGCCAAACGCATGATCGACGTCCACAACAGGTCGGTTCTGCTCTCTTGGAGTCAAAGTTCACTGGTTATGAGCTGTTCTTGGCTCTATTTCATGAAAACATGTCCAGATTGCATTTCTATGACGAAATTTTGCTTAGGGAAAAAGATGTTACTTTTAGAACCATTTGGGTTTTGTCTTGTGGTGTAGCTTGACATTTGGCCTGGGGGCGCCAGACCGTGATACTGGGTATTCAGGTTTCTAGGTTTTACAATGGACATTCACGCAACCTGTTTAAATAACAGGTTTGTCTCATTCTTGCAAATCAGTTGTGTTTACATGAATGTGCCATCCAGTTTGTCCTCAGCAGTTTAAAGCGGTTAAAACAATATATTCATTACTCAAATGTACACGTTTCCCACCATTGTTTGCTGTTTAGATTTTTCCCACAGTGCATAAAAGTTTCTGTGAATGTACAAAACTGGTAGTATAATTGGTTTGTTGTCGAACATCTGGCCGTTATCACAATGATCCGCACTGTATCAACCTTATCTTTAATGTTAGAGCAAAAGGTGTGGCCATTTTTAACTGGAATATGCAAAGCTTCAGGTATCGTCCACTTTCAGTTATTTTAGCGGAAGCGAGTTGGCATTTTAGCACTTCCGGTTCCATCGTCCCAGAGTCAATGGGTTTTTTGAATGGGATTTTGGTTAAATCCCTTAAATAAGGTCTGTGGTTCACACAAGCTCAAGACACTTTCACGTTTTATTCTACGACATAAAACACACCAGTTACACCCCACTCAAGATTTTTTTTAGGCTGTTACGTTTCTTAAAAATGACGGTTGCAAACAAGTTGCTAAATGGGACTACAGGCGCTCTCGGAGACATTCAACGTCATCACGCCGAACAGTTTCTCAATTTACAGTATTTTCCAGTTGTAAATTGGAAATATGTATAACCAGCATTCACATTTCACTGCTGGTTATACAATCTCTGTATAGTCGTGTATGTGACAAATAAAACTTGAAACTGAAACTTGTAGTATAATTTGTAATACAATTAATTTTAAAATAACCAACAAATAGTTTCCCACATTTTATATTGTTGTTCGACAATGTTGTTGTTTTTGTTTGCTTTGCCCCGAAATGCAACACATGTCTTCGGAGGGAAGATGCTCGTTTTATCGTTACTGATGCAGAGACATGGGTTTGCACCGTAAGGTAAACTCATATTACAATTATTACATGTAAACACCACATTTACAGGCTTTACGTGGTGAAAGTGAAACTTTAATGATGCATGCTTAAAGCCACGTTAAAATTAAATGTTTACGGCCACATGAAGCTGTTAGAAAACATATAGATTGAGGATTTTCTAGAAGCAAGGATAAAATTAAATTTTGTGTAACCATCCTAACAAAATGAGAGCTGAAATGTGGTACTTTGTTCACTAAAATAAGTTTAATCTTACCATATCCAAAAACTCGCGCACTCTGCTGTTATTTAAAAGATTAAATACGCGGGGATACGTTTTTAATTAAAATATTCATATTAATCAAGGATTTATTGACTTTTAATGCACCTTATTTCGAAATGTACAGAAATACATGGTTTTAAATGTCCTTTAGTTAAGATTATTTCATTTATTCACTATACTATTTATTACTACTGTCTCATTTCAGTTTTAGTTTGGCTCTAGTTTTGTATTTATTCCAGTTTAAAAATAGAGTACAACTTACTCAAATGTGTCCTGTCTCATGTAATCACTCAATCAGTTTCAACCGACGTAAAACAGCTTGTGAACAATATGCTTGCTAGCGGACATTTCAGATGATTAAGAAAATATACTAAATAATCACAGAGTCAAAAATACAAACCTAGTACGCTGTGGGTAATGTTACCTAACCAATCTGATGCAGCTGTTAAACATTTTTGATATAACTGATGAGAAACAGGCAGAAAAACAAAATGGCAGTTTAAATAAAACAGGGCAACTTGGAGTGAGAATTTCCACGGTGGGATCGGTGGGGGTTTTGGTTGGGGATATATGTCACTCCTGATACTTTGCTGCATGTACAGGGTACCAACCGTTGGTCCTGTAAGCATACGAAAATCAAAACTTATTCTAATTCTGAATGGATTACTGTATGTAGCCTAGAAAGCAAGCAAACATATAATCACTAAAAACTGTCACTCCCTTCACTTTATCACAATCTCACAATTTTCCGTTATAATCAACGAAGCTCTTATTTACATTATTACACTTAGTTACAATGCAAGGATTTGCGGGTATGCAGGAAAAAATCCGGTGTTTAGAGGTCAGAGAATTCTGAATAATGCAATGGCCAATCACTAAGAAATCAACAGATATGATTGTGTCTGGCTACATTGCTGAATGCTACAAAAACACGTTGTAAATAGAAACTTTTGACGCTTTCCATAGCACAAACACAAATACACACTGCAGCCTTTACCAAATTTGTTTCGCCAGTACCCTGTTATTACAGTTTTAACTGAGGGTGCTTTGACTGAGTGAGAAAATGGTCATGTGGCATGATATAAAAGCAGCAAAACTGAAATGATATCATGTTTATCAGTAACACTGTGCATGAGTGTGAGCAATGCAATATCCGTCTCTGATCTTATAGGTGATATGCTGCATTCACACCAAGCCGTTTTAGCTTAAAATATTCCCAACGTTACTCATCGTAACTGCATTTTTACTAGTAACAATTCAGTTAGAGAGCTCTACAATTAAATTCTTACTAATAACAATTAGAGAGCTCTCTAAATCAGTTTTTACTAGTTACAATTACAATTTGAGAGCTGTAATTAGAGAGCTCTACAATTCAGTTCTTACTAGTAAGAATTACAATTAGAGAGCCCTTTAATGCAATTCTTACTAGTAACAATTGAATTAGAGAGCTCTGCAATTGCATTCTTAAGAATTAGAGAGCTCTACAATTCAATTCTTACTAGTAAAAATGCAATAACAGAGCTCTCTGATAATTTGGAGATGACAACACGACGTTCTACTTGGAGCTGTTCACACCCTTGGACTCAGACTCAGAACTATCGCACTATCAAAGCCTAAAGATAGCACCTAATGAATCTGAGGTGGTCAGGTAGTACTAGTTGTAGCTCTCTGAAAACTCCCAGTTCACAAGTTGTAATTACAAGTTCTACGAGGACGTGAATGCTTTTTACAAGTTGTTATCTTGTAATCATGGTAATAACGATATGGTCATCCGAGCAAATAAAAAGAACACTGAATTTGATGATAATGAAATGGAATTACAAACCTATTCCATTGCAGTTGCTTTGATTTAATATAGTACGCAATTCAAATAAGTTGCGTGTTATGTTGCGAGTCCATAGATCTATAGTTCATTAGAGAAACAAAGAAAGGAACATATTATGTATTCATTATATTTTACTTAATTTGTTAATTATGTCTCAATTTTATTTGAATAAATCTGTCATGAACCAGGTTTTATGACAGCCACAGTTTACATGATTATGTTTCAACGAACTGGAGTAGAAAACTTAATGGTCCTAAAGACAGGCTTGAGTTGCCTAAAATTCAAATTTAGTTCTTGGTGGAGTTTGTGAGACTCAGAATACAATTTATTTGGGTTACGATAGGGTTACAGTATGTCATGTTATTTCATGAGGTTTGTTCATGAAGTGTGTGTGTTTGTCTATTAGGGCGTTATATCTGCAGTACGGTTTGAAATACACAGCCGTCATCCCCACCAACATGTTTGGACCCCATGACAACTACAACATTGAGGACGGTCACGTGATGCCGGGGTTGATCCACAAGACATACCTGGCGAAGAGTGAGACACGTTTAACTCACAATCACATTCAGAGCGTCTCACATGTTCACAGGGTAAATGATGTGTTTGTGTTGTAGAGGAAGGTAAACCTCTGCAGGTCTGGGGTTCAGGTCGTGCTCTGCGGCAGTTCATCTATTCTCTGGATCTGGCTCGTCTGTTTCTGTGGGTTCTGAGGGAGTACGACGAGGTGGAGCCCATCATTCTGTCAGGTACTCCAGCTGTGTTTGATATCACACGTGTTGGGTCTGTTTCATCAGAGCTTGTGGAGACTAAGAGCTCATTGGTTGATCAAATATCAAGATAATTTTTCTCTTTTTCTTTGTTTCTTTCTGTCTAGTCGGCGAGGAGGATGAGTTGACTGTAAAGGACGCTGTGGACGCTGTGGTTGAAGCATTCGGGTTCGAAGGGGAAGTGATTGTATCCTTTCACACACACTGTCTGAATTTTTTTTTTATTTTTTTTTTACTGCTAATAGAACAGCAATCTTTCTTCTGTGGAACAGAGATAAGATATCTTGTAAATTAGTTTTGAGTTGCTGAGCTATGAATAGCAACATAAGCACTATAAAAGTTGTCCATGACAGAATGAACTAACCCTCAAAGCATTCATTCACAGACTGAACCTGAACCTTAACTAAGCTCTCTCAGTATGACACTAGTAAATCAGACGGTCAGATCAAGAAAACTGCCAGTATTGCCAAACTACGCAAATACCTGCCAGACTTCAAGTTCACACCATTCAAACAAGGTGATCAGCAAAAGAGAATCAGCATTTATGTTTTTCCAATATTAGGCAAGGCAAGGCAAGGCAAGTTTATTTATATAGCACATTTCATACACAGTGGTAATTCAAAGTGCTTTACATAAAAGGAAGTAAAATAGTCATTAAAAAATAATAATCACAACAATAAAAAGCTTTGAAATAAATTCTCAAGCTTTGTTCAAACTCTTCCGCACTAAGTGCAAAAACCTTCCAAAACACCTAATTATTCCACTACTTCACCCCCTACTTACTTTGACCATCGTAAACCAAACAAATAGAACTCAGAGGTCCTACTTTCAACTGATTAACCAACACACTTGTCTTTCTTTGCCCACATTCTCTTTACCTTCACAGCACTTACTTTAGCCTTCTGTTTAAACTTTTAAAATGATATAAAAATTTATTTAAAATGAATTTAAAACAGTTAAGAATAGAAAATGATTATACATAAAATACAGTGCAGTCAGTTCGGACGTAGCACAGTGCTCATTCAACAAATGCACAGCTAAACAGATGAGTTTTGAGTCTGGATTTAAATGTGGCTAATGTTTTCGCACATCTGATCTCTTCTGGAAGCTGGTTCCAACTGCGGGCGGCATAATAGCTAAAAGCAGACTCCCCTTATTTTGTGTGAACCCTTGGTATTTCTAACTGACTCGATCCTAATGATCTGAGTGGTCTGTTAGGTTTATATTCAGTGAGCATATCTGCAATGTATTTAGGTCCTAGGCCATTGAGTGATTTATAAACGAGTAAAAGTACTTTAAAATCAATCTTAAATGTAACTGGAAGCCAGTGTAAGGACCTGAGGACTGGTGTGATATGCTCAGATTTTCTGGTTCTAGTCAGAATCCTGGCAGCAGCGTTCTGGATGAGCTGCAGCTGTCTAATGTGAGGAGACCATTACAATAATCCACCCTGCTGGTGATAAAGGCATGAACAAGTCTTGACTGGAAACAAAACATCTAATTCTTGCAATGTTTTTGAGATGATAGTATGCTGATTTAGTTACCGCTTTGACATGACTACTAAAACTAAGGTCTGTCACCAGAATCACCCCAAGATTTCTGACTTGATTTTTAGTCGTTTGACCCCTAGAGTCAAGGTATGCATTCACCTTGAGAACTTCATCTTTGTTTCCAAATGCAATGACTTCAGGTTTCTCCTTGTTTAACGGAAGAAAGTTCTGGCACACCCAACTGTTAATTTCATCAATGCATTGGCAGAGGGAGTCAATGGGGCTATAGTCATTTGGAGATAAGGCTAGGTAAATCTGGGTATCATCAGCATAGCTGTGATAGGCAATTTGGTTATTTCTCATTATTTGACTTAGTGTGAGCATATACAGGCTAAAAGAGAGCGGTGCAAGAATTGAGCCTTGTGGGACTCCGCATGGCATGGACGTCCACTTAGACTTATGCAACTCCTATACTCATATAATAACCTCTCCCTTCTAAGTATGACCTGAACCATTTGAGTACCATCCCAGAAAGCCCGACCCAGTTTTCCAGTCTCTCTAGAAGTATGTTATGATCGACAGTGTCAAACGCAGGACTAAGATCTAGTAGTATCATCACTGATATTTTGCCAGAATCAGAATTAAAGCGAATATAATTTATTATCTTAATGAGCGCTGTGTCTGTGCTGTGATGCGCTCGGAAACCAGATTGAAAATTGTCCAGGTATCCATTTGAGTTTAAGTAGTTGTTCAGCTGATTAAAAACTACCTTTTCAATAATCTTACCTATGAAAGGAAGATTTGATATTGGTCTATAGTTGCTCAACATTGTGTTATCAAGATTGCGCTTTTTCAGAAGGGGCTTAACAACTGCAGTTTTCAGGGAGTTTGGAAAAGTCCCAGATAGAAGTGAGGTGTGCACCACTTCTTAGAGATCTGCTTCTAAACAGTTAAGCACACTTTTGAAAAAAGATGTGGGAAGTGTGTCAAGATAGCAGGTTGACGATTTAAGGTGCTGTACTATTTCTTCCAAAATTTGGCTATCAATTGCTTCAAAAACAGACATAGTTACTACTTTTTAAAATTTCGGTCGAATCTGTGTGACCTCTGCATAACTAGAAGATGCGCCTTTCTGATATTATTGATCTTCTCAGAAAAGAAGGAAGCAAACTCATTGCATTTGCTGTCAGAAAGCATTTCACTGGGAATCTGAGTGTGGGGGTTTGTTAGTCTCTCAACAGTAGCAAAAAGAGTGTGAGTGTTGTTTAAGTTACTGTTTATAAGGTTTGAGATGAAGGTCTGTCTAGCTGTGGCTAGTTCCGCATTGAAAGCATGAAGGCTGTGTTTATAGATGCTATAGTGAATCTCGAGTTTCGTCTTCCGCCACATCTGCTCAGCTTTTCTGCATTGTCTTTTCATACTCTGAATTGCTGTTGATTTTCTCCAAGGTGATTTTTGTTTGCCATTCTTCTTGCAGACTTTCACGGGAGCAATATCATCAATAACATTCTTAACTTTTGAGTTAAAGGAATCAAGGAGAAGATCAAAAGAGTCTGCAAAAATGCTTGGTGTTAAAGATATAGCCTCCATAAATAGCGCACAAGTGTTTTTGTTAATGCATCTCTTTCTGACAGAGACAGATCTAGATTCAGTGGTAACAGAGATCAGTATATCAAAGAATATACAGAAGTGAACAGATAGTGCTACATCCTTAATAACAATGGATGAATTGTTTAGACCTCTACTGATGAGTAAATCTAGAGTGTGTCCACGATTGTGTGTGGGTCCACACAATCTGGCCTGTAAATAATGATAAACAGAATGCATGGAGCACCTTTCAGCACAATACCTAGATATTCAAAAGACAAGTACTGACCAAATGACACTTGCTTGCATTGATAGACATCTTTAAATAGAGCAGCTACACCTCCACCTCTCCTAACAGTCCTGCAGACACTTATAAAATTAAAGTTAGGAGGGGCTGTTTCAGTGAGGACTGTTGCACTGCAGCTGTCTTCTAGCCATGTTTCATTTAGAAACATAAAATCCAGGTTGTTTGTGGTTAAGTCATTGATCAGAAATGATTTATTTTTTAGTGAGCGAATGTTAAAAAATGCTAACTTGATGGCATTACATTGTGTCTCAGCGATCTTAGTTTGATGCATAATAGGCCGCAGATTAGATGGGTCAACCGTACGGCTTGAGAAGGCCTTAGATTTTCTATCACGAGATAAAACAGAGATAGAGAAAGCTACTGGCACACTGGGTTCCCGCTTGTTCTGTAAACACTTGTGAAAGTTGCTGCTATCATAGTGGGGACCCGACACATATCACTGAGTAGCTATCAGTTGATTTTGGTTCACCTACACCAGATGGAGGAGGGTTTGGGCCCTGGCGTTGTGGCAGCGGCTGGAGAGCTCTCACAGGAGGAGGATGAGCTGGGTCCACAGGCTTTGGTGGTTGTGGGACCGCCATTTTTTTGTTGATATCTGGTGGCTTGCAGCGAAAGAGTGGGAGAGTTTTGTCTCAGCATACACCAGTTCCTACATTTTCTGTGAGAAGCTTAGAAGTGGAGATGCTGGAGAGACGGATAGTGTGTCTGGTGAGTGGGGCTCTGGCTCTGGTGTTTCCGGTGGCTGTGATTTGTTGTCCTGGCTTCCCTGGCTGTTTTCAAGAAAGTCGTCCTTGGGTGCTGAGTCTTGGAGCTGTTGTAGTACGTCACAGTCGGTCTGTGATGAGCTCAGTGAGCAGGGCTCAGCTGGGATGTCCATGAGCAGTGGTTGTTTTGGCTGTGTGGGATGTGTTTTGGCTGTTTTGGCTTGTTATCCGTGTCCTTGTGGGATGTGTCAACCACATGATGACTCGAAAGCTGATATGAAGTCCTGTGGCCACTCATACTCTGTCCAGGTGTGTGTGCGCCATTCAGGTTAAGTGGATTGGCACACGCTACTGAAGGATGACGGAGGGAGAAATAGATATTGTCCTTTAGCACTCTTGCACCAAGTTTGTTTGGGTGGAGGCCGTCCGGTTTAAACAGTTGGCCCCAGAAAAGACTGAAGTTGTCAAAGAAGTTGACTCATTTTATACCGCTGGTTCTTTGTAGCCATGTATTCAGCGCAAGCAACCGTGAAAACATGTTAGCTCCCCTTGCTGGGAGTGGTCCACTGATGAACGACTGAACTTCAAGTCTTTGAAGTTTAGTAAAACGAAGAATCTTAATAGATGTTTTTCTTTTTTTCAGCCGTCCAGGAGACTTGTGATTGGTTTGCAGCCAATTATGACTCCGCCCGTAAATGAAGATCTTTACATCTGATTGGCTGTGGGGAGTTTGAACAACAAAAGGCTGATCGAACAATTTCAACAACAAGATTTTATTTTTTGATTTAATAATTTTTTGATTTAAAAAAATAAATAAAAATTATAAAATGTTTAAATATTTTGTAAAGGTCAAAATCGTAGCATTATTTAACTCTCTTTTATTGTTTATTTCAGGTTTTAATAAAATATACATTTTATGTGGGATATATACCATGACCAGTGCTGTACATTTTCCTGTTTTACAGGTTATTTTCTGAGTATATTTCCTAATGATACTATACTGTATATTCAAAAATAAACTTTTTTATATATATAATATTGTTAATGTCCTCTTCTTTTTGCAGACCTTTGGGAATATTATGGGTTTCCAAATCATGTCATATGTCTATTTTAAGCTATATAACACTTTTTTTTTTCAATAATTGTAATTTTTTTTAGACAACTTTGGACTTTGAGGTGAGAAGCTTAACTTTAAATTTTAAACATTAGCCTACTATAAGAAAATATGAAAATGTTTCAATGTATTTATTTTTAAATTAATTTAATTTCAACCATTTTTAGCCACAGTGTACTGTGTGAAATCCATTGGCTCAGTCCAGCAGGTGGCGCTATTTCAGTATCTTCATTGACAGAATTTGAAGCCAGAATAAACTTTACTCAATAAGGTTGAGTCATTTTATTGATTCCCCCATGCATGTGCATTACCAGTCAATAGTTGGACACACCTACTTTTTCTTTTCATTAATATTTTCTAAATTTTAGAATTAATGGTAAGTCAAAGTCAGCTTTATTGTCAATTCTGCCACATGTACCGTACTTACATACAGAGAATTGAAATTGCGTTACTCTCTTACTCCCTGGTGCATAAAGATTTCATAAGTCTGCAATTACACAAATGTAAGTCTGGTAATTATTGTAGTGAGAATATATTGGAACAAAATCAACAAATTTGCATTTGTTTTAACATTACATTAAAAAGTTAACATTATTTTAACATTTTACCACTATAAAAATAATAATAATAAAATATACTGGGACCTTGTGTCTAGAAAATTAATTTTAGCTTTTAGAGCAAACAGTTTTATTCCATGAGAAACATAAATCAGTGTACGTTGCGTTCATTCGTTTTTTGATATAATATTGAAAATAGAAACGAGAAAAAGGCACCATTTTCATTTTTTCAAAACAACGAAAAAACAAGAAATCGCCTTGATTTTCCGTTTTTACATTCATGGGTAGAAAATGGATAAACAGCTTGAATGTTCGATTTTCACGTGTGGGCGGGGATAAAACGCCCCTTTCCACTGATTGGTCAAGCAAGGATCAAATGGTGCCGTCATCATATCATCTTCAGTTTTGTGCAACATAATAAGAGTCCTCTGCTGTTAACAGCGTTTATTGCAACTCCTGCATTCATCTCCCTCTCGTCAAACAACCAGACTAACAAATGGCTTGACACAAACCATACTGGAGCAGTGGCTAGACAGGGCTTACTTCTGTGTAGATTCTATAATGCAAATATTAGGTGCTTATTGCAGAAGTAGCCTATGTATGTACCTCAGATCTGCAGCCAAATTACCCTTTTTGTCTATTTCTTTGGCGCACCGTGCATTTTATTTAGCTGTCAAGTTATCAAAATCTGTGTGGCAAAGCTGCGTGACATTTACATTATTGTGAAGCGCAGACCAGTATCGATTTTAGTGTGAATACGCAGCAGTCATAACTTTTATTTTAGACAGTAGAGTTTCATTAATAATGAGTATAAATTGATTTAATTTTAGACACAAAACAGTGTGTTTTATTTGACTTAAAACACAGGTGTTTCATTCTTGAATGAATCGTTTGTGAGTGGTTCAATGACCCATTTGCTTTGCTCCTGAACAAAGCAGCATTTTGAACGAATCGGTTGAATTTATTCATATTTATCCACCCTATCTGCCCTAAATAGTATTGAAAATGACTAATATCACAGAATTTAGGATGGATGGTATGCACAGACGCAGGCCTTGACTCATTCATCAACACAATGACTCGCTGCCACCTACTGGCGATATAACCTTCGTAGTTCAAGTATCCTATTGTTTCATTTTGTAACTCATTTCATATTTCTGTAGGCTATTCAAAATGCTTTTATTTAAAACATTAATCTCATTCCATAATGCAATTGCTGTGTTAATGCATATACTGCCGTCTGAGCAGCATTAATTGTGTAAATACATCTAAATTAAACTTAAGATGCAGCTTATGTGCCACAGTGCAAAGATGGCTTTGGTTGGCACTGATTTAATTGGTAACACCTATAATGTCATATTTTTCAAATATTGACTAAATTCAGGAATTTAATATTAAAGGAGACAGACATTTTATAAAGTTAGAAAAATGCCCTTTTCTATAAAAATAGCATGTATTTTATACGTGTAACATCAGATAATGACAGTATCATATATACATTTCTATGAAAAAAAAACCTACCTCGAAATAATAATCAAAATAGTAAGATAGCATTACATTCACACTAAAATCGATACTGGTCTGCGCTTCACAATAATGTAAATGTCACGCAGCTTTGCCACACAGATTTTGATAACTTGACAGCTAAATAAAATGCACGGTGCGCCAAAGAAATAGACAAAAAGGGTAATTTGGCTGCAGATCTGAGGTACATACATAGGCTACTTCTGCAATAAGCACCTAATATTTGCATTATAGAATCTACACAGAAGTAAGCCCTGTCTAGCCACTGCTCCAGTATGGTTTGTGTCAAGCCATTTGTTAGTCTGGTTGTTTGACGAGAGGGAGATGAATGCAGGAGTTGCAATAAACGCTGTTAACAGCAGAGGACTCTTATTATGTTGCACAAAACTGAAGATGATATGATGACGGCACCATTTGATCCTTGCTTGACCAATCAGTGGAAAGGGGCGTTTTATCCCCGCCCACACGTGAAAATCGAACATTCAAGCTGTTTATCCATTTTCTACCCATGAATGTAAAAACGGAAAATCAAGGCGATTTCTTGTTTTTTCGTTGTTTTGAAAAAATGAAAATGGTGCCTTTTTCTCGTTTCTATTTTCAATATTATATCAAAAAACGAATGAACGCAACGTACACTGATTTCTGTATGTTTGTGTTTAGTCATCCATGGAGCCAGTCCAGCAGGTGTCAGTGTATCTGCTTGTAGTTTCGTGTAAGTAAAGAAGAACATGTTCTCTGCTGAAGCTGCATTAAATGAACAATGAATCTATCACAGAGTTCAGTCAAAACCAGCGACTCTCCAGCGCTTCAGCCTGTGAGTATCTGCTGGTATCTCTGTGACTGTGTGCTCAGCAGCGTCACATCTTTATTAACGTGAAGTAATGTGTGCTTTGAGTTCAGGATGTGTCTCAGCTGAAGATCGGGTTCATCGGAGCGGGACACATGGCGTTTGGAATAGCGCAGGGCATCATCGCCTCAGGTGCGTTATATACACACCTAACAAAATGTACATAGTGGGGTTTGAAACATAAACTACTGTATTACAGAAAAATTAACAAAACAAACAAAATATGCAGGCACTGAAAGCAGTGTTAATTCATCTTGAACTGTTAACTTTATTAAAAAAAATTGAGGCATGAAAATTACAGTAATAAAAATATTAGTTTCTGTGCTTCTTACTGACATGTACTGTTTTGTGTTATAGGGAAGGTTCCACCCAGTAATATAATTATTAGCGCTCCATCCATGAACAACCTTCCTCGCTTTCAGGTACATGTGACTTTATTAAGAATTGAACTGTGCAGTTCCATAAAAAGTCAAGAAATATTTTATATATATATATATTATTATGTTATTGATTATTATTGTAGTATTATTATATAAATGTTATTATAATAAAATTATAAAATAAAAATTTTGCATAATGCCTATTTTCATTGAATTTTGAAATTGAATTACATATTATTTTACAATAAATTAACATAATAATAATAAGATATATCAAATAACATATTTCAAAAATTGTGTTAAATCAAAAATTATGATAAAATAATTAATTGTGTTCGAATGGGTTGATTTCCATTGCTGGAGTACAGAAAGTAAAAGAGTAATGAGCTCTTTTTGTCTTGATTTTGGGGTGAAATATGGCCCTAATGTATCTTTTTAAGCAGATACACACCTGAATTCTTTTAAGGAGTTAGTAATCAATGAGATGCATTTGTAGTGATGGTGTGTCTCCTTTATTCCCAGCGTGAGATCTGGAGTAGATGGAGACAGCTTGACCCATTGGTCTCAAACTCAATTCCTGTGACCCCGTGACCCTCCCTGAATTGAGTTTGACACCAGGTTTGTGTGGATGTTCTGACAGGAGAGAGGAGTTTCTGTCACTCACTCGAATGACGAGGTTGTCGATCGCTCTCGGTTGGTGTTCCTGGCCGTCAAACCTCACCTCGTCCCAGAGGTGCTGAAGGGAATCTCCGGGAATGTCACTCAGGAACATGTCATCGTTTCCATGGCAGCCGGAATCACTCTAGAAACACTCGAGGAGGTGAGGATTTACCCGAGTTTACCCAGATAACAATTTCTGATTTCCCAGAAATTTAGCTTTTGCCAGGGAAGGGTTTTGTTGTTGTTGTTTTTTGGTTTGTAGAGTATTATTCTAACGCTCCCCTAAGCTCCAGTATCCCTTATCATTAGTTCATCTCGTTTCTTAGATATTAGTACTTTTATCATAAACAATCATCATAAAACTGTATTACATAGACTTGTAACAACCCTGTTTTGTTTTTATTTATTGTTTAACTAATATATAATAATGAACACATCAACCATCAGATGGAAGATTAAATAAGATTAATTACCCAGAGTTTACATTTCTTCAGCATCAAATAACAATGACTGGTTTTTAAAATATGAAATTTATTCATAGACATTTTTTTTTTAAATCATTATTTGACTTAAAGTATGTTATCAGTGCATTTATTTCTTACCTCTAATAGTGTCGGTCGGTAAACAAAAACTTATCGATTAGCATCATGTTCTCTTCAACATGGGCGCGATCTCTCCGAAATCATATTTGCTCTCGGATCTATATTAATTATAAGCAATTATTTAATAATGAGATTGATAAACGAATGTTAGTCGGTCAGCCAGTAAAACGAAATGACTGTTCATTTTTAAATTGCGCGAGTGCGCGGCTTTCTGTGGAGGACAGGAGAAAGCTCGTGCAGATCAGATCAGAGGCGCGCAGTTTATGATTTCAGTGCTTTTCAAGCTACTCTTAACCCAGGCCGTAACGTTTTATTTATCTGATCATCATAACGCGTTTTGATTTAATTTAAATAAATAAGTATGCTGTATTAAACTACATTCAGAGCTGTACAGGCCATTACATAAAAACATCTGCAACTTTATGTCTGCAGGTTAGTTGGTTATTTGTGACCCTGGAGCAGTTCACCCTGGTCAGTTTTTTGAAATTGAGATTTACACATCATCTGGAAGCTGAATAAATAATCTTTCCATTGATGTATGGTTTGTTAGTATCGGACAATATTTGGCTGAGATGTAACTATTTGAAAATCTGGAATCTGAGGGTGCAAAAAAATCTAAATATTTTATATATTTAATACTTTAAAGTTGTTCAAATGAAGTTCTTAGCAATGCATATTACTAATCAAAAATTAAGTTTTGATATATTTACGGTAGGAAATTTACAAAATATCTTCATGAAACATGATGTTTGCTTAATATCCTAATTATTTTTGGCATAAATGAAAAATCCATAATTTTCACCCTTCCAATGTATTTTTGGCTATTGCTACAAATATACCTGTGTTACTTAAGACTGCTTTTGTGCTCCAGGGTCACATATAATCAATTGGGTATATGTTCTAAGTTATTTTTAGGTTATTTAAAAATAATCACCCTGCAGCATTCTGAGAACGTTATTTTTATATTTGCAAAAAAAAAACAACCTTAAAAGAAAGTTTCTGGAATGTTTTATCTGATTCCCTAAAAAAGGAACCATATATGTTAGGGGAACGTTCTGTGTTTGCTGGGTACATGCTCTTTATCATTACATGAATCTTAGTCCAAAACTATACCTTAATGATCAAAATTATGGCAGAATTTTTTTCCGGGCACCGATAGCCTCGTGGTTAGTTTGCTGACATATAGCGCAACTGTGCTCGCTGTGACCCGAGTTAATTTCCCGTCTCAAGGTCGGGATGCTTTCCTGTCAGCTCTCTACTCTCCTATCCATCAAAGGCATAAAAGCCCAAAATATATATTTTTTTATTACCAGTATTATTATTTTTTTATTTTTTTCAGTTTTTGTTTTTTTTATGTCAAACATCATATTCCATTGCTGTCTGTTTTCATAGCTGTTGCCTGCTGGGACGCTTGTGATTCGTATAATGCCGAATCTTCCCTGCATGCTCCTGGAAGGGGCTCTGCTCCTCGCCTGCGGCTCGTGTGCGGGACAGGAGGAGGAGACTCTCCTGAAGGCCCTGCTCAGCCCGTGTGGGTTGGTGGAGGCGGGGCCTGAAGCCTGGATCGACGCACACGTGGGCTTGAGTGGCAGTGGCGTTGCATTCGTGAGTCACAGTTTCTATAAATTACACACAAATTACATAAACGAAGTATAAAAAATTACTGTCCTAGAGGAGTTTTCTAATGGCCAGTGTTGGGTGTAACTGTACAGTAACTGTTGGGTGTAACTGTACAGTAACTGTGTTACTGTAATTAAATTACTTATCCACTGAAAAAGTAAAGTAAGGGATTACTGTTAATTTTTAGGTAATTTAATTACAGTTACTTATAAAGTACTTGCGTTACAAACAGTAAATAATTTCAACAGTTCTAAAATTAATATTGAATTTGAAATGTAAATGTACCGTCTAAAGATAAAATTGAATGCAGCGCTTTAACCCTCCGCGCGCCAGCTCGTTCACTTTCAGATTTTCCTGATTCACAGAGAAACCTTAAATACTCAGAAACATATAAGACTAAAATCAATAGAATCTAAAAAGCTTGAATTTTACTTTTAAATGAACGAATTCAAATCAAAAACTAATATTTCTGATTATGTAATCCCTATGAAAGTATAGCTAGACCAGTCTTCCCCGTATCTGAAAGCTAGACGTTTCTACTTTTAAATGAACGAATTAAAATCGAAAACGAATATTATTTGATTATATAATCCGTATAAAACTGAGGTACAGTCTTTCCCATATCCATACCTGTAAACCCTCCCGTTTGTCCCGGAATTCTCCCGTATTTTACCATTCTATCCCGCTGTCATCCCGTTTCAATATTTTCCCGTATTTTTAATCTTGCTATTAAAAAAAAATCCCACTGGGCGTATTTTATATGTTTGCTACATTCACCTCCGGTAAAACTCCCGTAATTTGTATGGCCCAAACCTCATTATATGAATAATCAAGTCAATATATTCCAAGGTTGTCCGGTTGCAGATCTTGTATGAAAAGCATCCTTCTCACACAATCGACACATACAAATTCCCTCAACTTGGCAACTTTACAACCCAGTGATGCGGTTGATATCTGCGCACTGTGCGCAGTAAAGATGCGCGGATGGCGGTTATATCCGCAGGCGCTGTGGATAATCCGCGGGTCGGGTAATAAAAAAATGCATTCTGATTATTTGCGGGTGCGTCGCAGGTGGATAAGATGAATCATTAATGATGCAAATATTAACTACATTTTCTAAAATACGAACGTGTTTTAAATATATATTTTTTTCATCAGGCATACGATTTCGTTTGTGTGTGTGTGTGTGTGTGTGTGTGTGTGTGTGTGTGTGTGTGTGTGTGTGTGAGAGCGCTGCAAGTTTCAAAGTCAGGTGCAGCGCTGCTTTGTTTACTCCGCCCCCTTCCCCCATAGACACGCACCCAAATCATTTCTGTAATTTATTCTTACCTAGTTAACATGTTATTTTTACATAAATCTGTACGGATTTTACTGAACATCTTGCCAAACTGAAATGTATTGTTTAACTTTTAAGCTTTTTTGTTCTGTTTGCTAACCAAAGAAGGTAAAAAAATATATAAAAAAATGTTTAAGTGTTACAGTTGTTTTAAAGCTAAAAGGCTAAACTATTCTATGTTTGACTCAAATTGAAAGAATTTCTATTAAGGTTTATAGGGATTTTAAGATGTTGCCTAATTAGCAATTTGAATAATTAAGTTATTATTGAGTAACTAAGTTACTTTTCAGACAGAGTAATTAGTAAAGTAATTTAAATACAATATTGATGAAGTAATTAGTAACTGTAATTAATTACTTTTTGAAAGTAACTTACCCAACACTGCTAATGGCGCATTTCCACTGCGTGGTATGACTCGGCACGGTTCAGAACAGCACGGCTCAGTTCGGCTCGGTTTGCGTTTCCACTGCAGTTTAGTACCGCTTTAGAGTGGACGGGATTATTCACGTGTCGTTATATATAGTTGCATCGCCTCTACTGCCGTGACTCCTGAAAAAAAATTTCAGTCCGTGTCGCTCCATCACGCTCTCGCTGGATCCGCTCCTCGGCTATCAACGAGAGGAACATCTGTAACATTACTTCCTCAACAGACAACGAAACTGGCTGTGCTGTGCTGATTTAAATCCAGCGGGTCTGTTGTGTCTCGTGCCGCAAGTTCAGTGACGCAGGCAGTGACGACTTTCTCCAGCCAATCAGTGATCAGCAGAGTTTACGTACCCAAATGATATGGACCA
The DNA here is from genome assembly GCA_023376895.1 of Aspiorhynchus laticeps. Classification (NCBI taxonomy): domain Eukaryota; kingdom Metazoa; phylum Chordata; class Actinopteri; order Cypriniformes; family Cyprinidae; genus Aspiorhynchus; species Aspiorhynchus laticeps. The sequence goes on from CM041802.1 coordinate 42,460,634, forward strand.
TGTGATATTTCAGTTTTTCTTTTTTTTAAAATCTGCAAAAATGTCAACAATTCTGTGTTTTTCTGTCAATATGGGGTGCTGTGTGTACATTGAGGAAAAAAAAAATTAACTTAAATGATTTTAGCAAATGGCTGCAATATAACAAAGAGTGAAAAATTTAAGGGGGTCTGAATACTTTCCGTACACTGTATATATATATATATATATATATATATATATATATATATAATATATATATATATATATATATATATATATATATATATATATATATGTATATATGTGTGAAAAGTCTGGGACTGAGAGCAGCTCGTAGTCTAGATGAACAGGTTCCAGTGTTTGTGTAGTGATCTGATCTTCAGTGTTTGTGGCGTGATCTTCAGTGATCTTCAGTGTTTGTGTAGTGATCTGATCTTCAGTGTTTGTGTAGTGATCTGATCTTCAGTGTTTGTGGCGTGATCTTCAGTGTTTGTGTAGTGATCTGATCTTCAGTGTTTGTGGCGTGATCTTCAGTGTTTGTGTAGTGATCTGATCGTCAGTGTTTGTGGCGTGATCTTCAGTGATCTTCAGTGTTTGTGTAGTGATCTGATCGTCAGTGTTTGTGGCGTGATCTTCAGTGATCGTCAGTGTTTGTGGAGTGATCTTCAGTGTTTGTGGAGTGATCTGATCTTCAGTGTTTGTGTAGTGATCTGATCGTCAGTGTTTGTGGAGTGGTAACATGTCTCGTCTCATATAGGTGTATGTGTTTGCGGAGGCGCTGGCGGACGGTGCTGTTAAAATGGGGATGCCCAGCGCTCTGGCTCGACGTATCGCAGCACAGACAATACTGGTAAGTGTTTGCTCACGCAACGCTTCGCAAAAGACATGAGGAATTACGCTTTAATCTTCGTGGAGGTGCTTAACCTTTAGAAAATGCTGATCGTCCACCCTAGCATGTCAAATTAAATATTTAATGATGAGATTTTTCCAACAATTTTTTTGTTACCATGTCTACAGTTTTTATTTATTTTGCAATTTTTCTGCAACCAAAATTTTGTTGCTTGTTTAAAACCCAGATTTGTTTTGTTTTTTCAAATTGATCAAATATTGATTAAGCTTGGCATGTCACATGAACTAAACATCATGAGTGTTTTTTTTTTATGAAGTTTGTGATTTTGTGCAACCAAATGTTTGTTACCATTTCTACAGTTTAAAACCCAGATTTTTGTTTGTTATTTTGTTGTAATAAAGATTAATAGAATTTGAACAATGTGTCATATTGCCATAAAATGAAGCTGTCACTATTAGGAACTAACTACTTTCATTCCAAATATTGGTTTGTAGTTATTAATAAACTTACATTTCCCATAAATTAAAGAGAAAATAAAGGAATAATGTTTGTTTGACCACTTTTTACAAAACTTTTGCAGTAGCTGTGTTGAATACCAATGCTTACCTATACCTCATAATAAACTATAACTGCAGATTGAAGGAATATGCTGAAATCTGCCGTGTCTGGTGTGTTTCAGGGCGCTGGCGTGTTACTGCGTGATTCCGGGAAGTTCCCGGCGGAGCTGAAGGCCGAGGTTTGCACACCGGGAGGGACCACGATTCACGGGATCCACGCGCTGGAGAAGGGAGGATTCAGAGCGGCTACGATGGGAGCCGTAGAGGCGGCGACCGAAAGAGCCAGAGAACTTGGAAAGAAGTAGAGTGGGAATAGCATTTAGAGACGGTATGATACCTGAATGTAAATCGGGTTACAGGAGGGACGATTAACGTAACACCTTAAAGTCTTACTTTATGCTCCAAGCATATCCAGTAGTCAGTGTTTCTGAATGTTGATTACCGAGACCTTGATCACTGATTGAAAGGTGCTTCTTAAAGTACAAATGAATGAACTCATCTAAAGATGGGAATGTCTTGTGTATTCTAAGGGAACGCTATACATACAATGAAACCCATGTTCAGTGTTAGTAAGTTACACATCTGTTACAAGTCTGTATGGTTTTTACAGTACTTGACAAACCACTGGGATTCAGAAACCAAAGCAACTCTGAAATGGGGACCTTTTTACACCATAAGAATGTGCTAGATATATTCCGTTTATTTTGTCCACACAGATTTAAAGAATGTGAAAAAATCATATTAAATGTATAATAAATTAATCTCTAAGAAATTCACTTTGCTTTGTGTGCTGATCATTTTTTTAAAGCCTAATGTCACTGTGCACACTGCAAGTAGTAAAAACATTAAGAAACAAAATTAAAAAGAACTACAAATTAATTTTCATAATACAGTAAGTGCATTGGTGTTTCTTAAACCCTTCAATACAGTGATTCTGATTTGAACTGTACTAAAATAAAAAATTAAGGATATATGTAGGATATAAAGTTTGCATTTGAAGAATATATCATAGAATAAGATATTTTTATCTTCCAAAGTATTTTCAGCACCAGTAGTTTCCATAAAAGGTAAAAAGAAATGACAAAAAAATAAATAAAACGGACAAAAGATTAAAAAGTGTGTATTTATTATACATATGTTTGTCTATAAAACATCAGATCTAAGTATGTTTTAAAGAAATGTTTGTGAATGTAAAATTGTGTATATATGGATATTAAAATGTAGCTACAACATGAATTCACACCGCTGATCTATAATAGAGAATTATATATAGATCAGTGATTCACGCGTATTTTTGTTTGTATAAAGCATGTCTTTAAGAATACAATTACAGTTTAATTTTGAATTAAAACAGCAACGTCTCAGTTCACACCATATGCTACATCTATAGTGATTTCACTCTCGTTTCCACAAAAGAATAGAAATGGGCCTTTCCCACCATTTGATGACGTCACATACGCAGTCGTGCTGGGAAACAGTGACAGAATGTACCATGTGGAAAAAAATGTGATGACAAAATATCACTTAAAGCAGTCTTCTACGGCACAGTTGTGTTTTATATCTATATGTATACAAATAGTAAACTGACTAAAATACATTTAAGCCGCATCAGGGTAATGTTTGGTGGTTTTGTGGCGGTTTTGAAGCAGTGATCTCCCCCGCGCGTGAGCGGGAATGGTTCGCGCGGCTCTCGCTCGCTCCTTCTGTTCCATGAACGCGCGGCGAGCAGCAGCTATTCATTCAACGCTAACTAAAGCTCTTAAAGTGAGTATTTGTGTGGTTTACAGTTGCTCATGCTTATTTATTGTTTTTCTTGGTTTAAATGAATAAATAATAGTGTGCTGTAAATGTACGGGGTGTCTATCGTGCTCAAAAACCGGTTAGACGTCTTTCGTATGTTTATTTATTAATATATGAATAATCAATACGTGATCGTTACATGACAGAAAGCTCATGGTTTTGTTACAGTCACTGTCATAATGAAAATACGTTTAATTTGTATAAATATCCAGTGTGTTGTTTGATGGGCCTGACACGTCCATGTGCAGGAAGTCCAGATTATCATAAATAATGACGCATTCTCATGTTTAAACGGATGATCTTGTGGTAAACTGGAGATTTATACAGATTTAATGATTTTATGAACTCTATATAACGCCAGTTTCATTTCTGAATCAACAAAATGAGTGATTAGGCTTTGAAATACACCTTTTTCCTCATAATTGCATATTCAGATCTGCTGATCTTGACAATCATGGTCACTATCCTCTAAAAGTGATGATAACACTAATACTCATAATAGTGAATTATTTTCAGTCACATTAGCCTGATTGGTAAATGATCATGTAAGTTAAGTGACCTTAATCATGTGTAATCGCGTTAGACTAATAAAATAGTAACAGAAATACTATTGTGCACATGGCACCATGACAATACCATATTTTTTGGGCATATACTATGGTAATCATTCACAACCATAGTATTACTATCAGATACTTTGTGAGGGCATGGATGAGTGAAGTCCTCTCATTCTGTGAGATTCAATATAAACATAAATCCTTTATTTTATTTATTTATTTATTTCTTAAAAATGTTTTAATTGCACTTTATGGTTTATTGCTTACCTTCGTTTGGATGAGAAGACCGTTCAGCAACATACTGTTTGTTTGATCGCTTTTCGTGTTTGCTGAAGGTGAGTTTGGACATGTTTATGTTATTTGACCCATCATGGATTTGTGTGTGTTTTGTCCATTCTGAATTTGATTGTCCTTTCTTTTCTCCATCACTTCAGTTTGTGCTTTTTTTTTTTTATTGGTTTTCTGCTCAGCGTAAAGTGCAATGTATTTCATGTTTAAATCTAATGCAACCATAGAATGTTTTGTGTGTGATTGTGTCTGTCTTTAAAGCTGAAGTGTGTAATTTTTACTGAACTGAGGGTACGTTTACATGGCAAAGATGTACTAAAAACGCGAAAGTGTTTGTTTTGTGTGTTTTTGAAAAGTTTTGCGTACAGATGATCCCAAAATGATCCCTGTTCCCATGGATCCACCTAAATGACTAAAAACGTTGTATTACATATACCAGGCCAGTAGTTGATGTCACTTTGTAAAGAAACATTGTCGTTTTCACAAATTTGCGTTTACATGGAGACAAAAACGATGTAGTTTTCGAAAGCTCCCATATTGAAACTCATTTGCAAAGGTTTGTGATTTCATCTCCACAAAACGCCGTTGGCATGTAAATGAACAGCTAAAATGCATAACAATTAAGTTGAATAATGATTGTCTCCAAACAGGTTTCTCAATATAGAAACTTATGTCCACCACAGAATAAAAATATAAAAAATTGCAACTTTTTATCGCACAGTTCAGACTTCTTAGAATCGCAATTGCAAGTTATTAATTGCGAGATGTAAAATTAATTCTGAAGAAAAAAAATCAAAATTGTTCTAAATTTGTAATTGCGAGTTTATAACTTGTGCATGTGAGGAGAAAGTCTGGATTGTGAAAAAAAGCATCAATTACATTTTTAATATTTTTATTAGGTGACGGAAATAGTACAAAAACCCGTTTTATTAAGCTATTTCGATTTTTGTTAAATGCTAACAGTATTCTTTGGACTATGAATATAGTACGCTAAAAAGCTTTCTGAAAAGTCTAAATTCATCGTCTACGTCCATAAAAGCAGCAATATTTTATTTTTTTGTAATGAATCCGTCTTCAGTACTGCATTTTAAAATATACTTTGTTTTTCAGCATCTTGCGCCACTTTTAAGTAGCCGCGTCAATGTAAATCGCTAACTAGCCGTAATTTGCGCTTAAACAAATAATTGATTTGTATACCGCAACATACAGTTTACACACTTCATGTTTAATGTTATCCTACTGCTGTGTGACTAATTCTCCAGTTCCCTGTCACTCTCCCTTTCCTCTTTTTCGTTTATTTATCAATCCTCTTCTACCTCTGTACTTCTGGACACAAGAAAATGCGCAACAGAAGCCATAGGAGTTCTTCTTCAAATCAGTCCAGTTCTTCTGAACGGCAGCCGGACCGAACCACCGCAGGCGCCGAGGGATGTTTGTCCAGCGCGACGCTGGAGGGTTTGAGATCAGAGTGTTCGATGGTGTGGTTCGACCGTGTCGCGTACGAAAGAGCCGAGAGTCTTTACTACGTACGACTATTGCAGCAGCAAAACGGCACGACCGCTCCTGCGAGTTCTTCCGCAAGAAACAAGCAAGAAACCTGCCAGCATGGAGAGCAAGAGGCTTGTCATCATGTCGTTCAAACCGTGTGGGTGAATAAACCCAACTTTGACCAAGCTGAGAGCAAGTTTGTGGGCCATGTTCCCAACCAACCGAGATCTCTCCAACTGCAGCCCGCCATCTGCGACGAGGGCTACCAATCACAAACCCCGACTCCGCCCACACCAGCTTCCAGACCAATCAACGGCCTCCCTTCCTTGCCACCACCTCCAATGGGGGTGTGGCTACAGAAGCCTCTTTTTGATAAAGCCGAGGCGACTTTCTATCAGAACCTGTACGGCCGAAGCTCACCAAGAAACTCTGAAACCAGCAACAACGAGTCCAACTCCAAACGGCGAAATAACGCGCAAAAAAAGCCTGTGGTTTGCGATCGGCGGGAATCCGATGACATCACCACCAATCAGGGAGCGGCGCACTGCTATTTCCTGCATGCCGACAGCGAGAGGGTGTGGCTAGATCGCGGTCGCTATGCGGAGGCGGAGACTCGTTTCTATGAAGAAGCTGCGGCGAAATCCGTCAAAACATCTATAAACCATTCTAGCCAGAAGCAGAAGTATGACTCGATACTCGAGAAAATACACTTTACTCACACACTGTAGTCAATTAGTTAGTTCGTTCACCACCAAATTAAAGTCATTTTAACAGTCCTGTTGTTCCAAACCTGCATTACTTTTGTTTCTTGAACCTCGTACGAATCACAGTCTTAAGTGTTTCATGGCGAAAAGTCATGCGAGTTTGGAACGACATAAAGTTCAGTAAATGACTGAATTGGTGAAATATCACTTTAAAATGACATTTAACTCTCAGGTAACCATCAGTCTCATCCATTGCATTCACATGTAAACTATTAAACTTTTCTAGTTCTTCATGTCATCGCGCATTTTTCTCATGCGGTTCTTTAGTTTTTCTTTGGTCTCTTTTTACACGTTCATTCTTGCTGTGTTTGTCCTTTGTGTTGGCTTGGCAGTCATTTGTCTGAATTCAGTTTTGTATCATTTGGGTTTCTTCATTTGTTTGGTTGATGTCATTTTTGTTGTTTGTTATTTTTGCATGGTTACATTAACATGCGTATTATTTGTAGTATTATGTCCATGCACCAGTTTTGGGGAGTAACTTAGCAGTGTTATTTTAGTATCACTGAGATACTACTATAGTTTTTATTAATTTTGAATTTATTTATTATCATTTTCAAATGTTAAACCATTGAGCTTTTATTTTTATGTATTTTTCATTTTCATTTTAGTCATTTTGCTCTGGAGTTTTTGTTGTTGGTCTTTTAATTGGTTTTATTTTTCTTTATCTATGTCGTTTTTATCTTTTTATTCATTTAGTTTTTGTTATTTTAGTACATCAAGTTTAACTAAATTAAAATAAGCAATGTTGTTTTAGCAAGTATCTGAAATAAAATTAAAATTAATAATGCAAATAATTAATGTTATTGGTAAATAAAAACATTAAAAGTATTATTTCACTGTAAAGTAAGAAAATAATATAATAATGATAATTAATTTCAAATGATAAACCATTATTTTGGCAGAAAAAACTAACTAACAATTTTTGTTATTTTTTTTTAGCTTTATTTAAATATAATAACCATTAGCATATAAATTCACTCCCCAACACTGCTGTGCATTGTAGTTTATTCTGAAACATCCTTTCATTTTCATCAAAGCCAAACAGATAGCGAATCACATCCAGTCCTTTATCAGTTCACTGAAGGTGTTTGTTTAGTGAGGTTGTTACAGGTCTCGTGTGTGTTTTGCAGGATGACTGCAGCGGAGTGTTTGGCGCAGGAGAGGATCTGGTTCGATAAGCCACGTTACGATGAAGCAGAACGGCAATTTTATGAGCGGATGAACGGACCCACGCAGCCCAAACAAGTAATAAATATATCACTTGAACTATTGCATCAGTATTTACAGCATGTGTGCTAATACTACTGTTCCACATGGTATTTTTGAAAGATCAGTAGGTTCATTCTAAATGTACATTACACTTAATTTCATGGTAGATGCTTTTATCCAAAGAGACTTACGTTTTCATTCAGTGTATACATTCCCACAGTCCCAGGGAACTGAACCCATGCCCTCACCGTTGCTAGCGATATTTCACTGTTTAAAGCTGCAGAAACACAGTTTTTAACCAGCACACACACACACACACTGAGGTTTGTCTCTGTCTCTCGTCTCAGAACACTGGAGCTAACAGCATCCTTCAGGACATCGCAAGAGCACGAGAAAACATCCAGAAATCTCTCGCTGGGGTGAGTCGAGCAAAAACCCTACCATTGCTCTTGCTCTTTGAACTGACTGTGCAATCTAGCTCTCTTCTAGGGCTGCACGATTTCTGAGACAAAAACGGATTGCCGTGTTATTTATTTATTTATTATGATTTTATTTTTTGAAAAGTTACAGGTTTGAAGGGTTTGTACAATTTGAACAAAAAAAAATAATAATTATATATCAGTATGACTGTATAATAATAATGTTGTGGTTGTTACAAAATTAAAAATATGTTTAAAAAATATTTCACTAAAATAAAAAAGAGTAGTTAAGAAAAATTATATAGTGATGATAATTGTATTTTACAGTACAACTGTAAAATTACAATGGAAAAAATGGCTGTGTAGAAATATAGTAATAAATGTTGTTATCGGTCGTTACTAAATAAAAAATATTAAAATATAAATATGCACAATTTTCCCAAACATTTGTTATTATATATCAGTAATTATTATTAATATCATTATTTTTGTTGCTGTTGTTATTACTAAGTAAAAATATTAAATAAGAAATACAACTATTGTAATTCACTGTAAATTAAAAAATGGAGCATTTAAGAAAACATAATAAAAAATAATAATTATTTTATTTTACTGTACAGCAGCTGTTGCCTGTCTTAAATTATTTTTTCTTCATTTTTTTTTTCATGTTTTCAAACCATTAAGCTTTTATTTTGGCAGAAAAACACAGGAAGCCCATAAAGATATTTTTTCTTGACACCAGCCAGTTTATTAGTGTTTTATTTGAATTAATCGTGCAGCTCTATTCTTGTTCTTAAACCCTAGTGAGTTGTCTTGCTGTCTGCTGCCTACATAGGCAGAGAGCATTGTGAGTGTGTCTCTGATATGCTGTCTATATAGGCAGCTCACTAGGTTTTAGAACAGAGCCCAGCTTCTATCTCCTAAATCATCTGTTCTCTTCCTTCATCTGCACTTTCCTCATAAATGATTTCTCCTGTAGCTGAAGACAACCTTGCAGCCAAGTAGAGGCTCCGCCCCTAAAATATCAAACCCCTCCCACCGCTTGTCTCCTGTAAGTGTGTGTGTGACACACTAAAGCAGCTCACGCCCAAGTCGGCGAGCGCGTGACGCGTGTGCATGCTTGCATGCATGTTGTTGTAGAAAGTTTCAGAAGAAATCTGTGATGCATGCGTTTGTTGTTAATGTTTCTGTGAAACGAGACCATAAACGAGAGCAAACACTTGCATCTTTGTTGTCAGGTTTGTATCAGTGTGTTATTTTAGTGTCTTTGCAATACTATAATAGTTTTTTTTTTATGTTTTGAATTCTTAAAAAAATATATATTTTAGTTCAATTCAGTATTTTAAATTTTTATTTTTATTTTATTTCATACAACATTTTAGTACACGTTAAACTTAAAATGATAAATGTTTGCTGAAATAAAATAAATTACATTTTTTTTAAATATTTATTTCAGTTACTGTTTAACAGCTAACGAGTAACACATTTTTATGGTTTCATTTTAATTCTAATAACCCTGGTTTGTATGATATTACAGACTGTACTATATTTATGTATTCGCACTGAATTTATTTTATTGTTTGTTAAATGTAAAAATATAAATATTTATTAAAATAATCATAAAAAATAAGAACAAGAAAGAATAGAATATATATTTATTTATTCATTTTTACTTTTTAATGTATACACACAAATACAGAGTTCTAAACTGGAGATTGTAAATTAATGGAAAAACTAATAATTTTAATTAATAATTTAATCCCAAATAAAAAAATCTAAATAAATAATTTTTAAATAAAAACATTCAAAATAAAACCAAAAAATATATATATTTTAAGAAATATAAGAAATATTTTTGTTTACCTAATAATTACTTAAATCATAGAAATGTCAAATCAAAATAAATACATTTTAAAATTAAAATCAATCAAAATAAAACACCAAAAAATAGCTAAAATATTGAATTAGTTTAACTGCATGACATGTGACCAATAAACAACATCAGAGAACCATTAACATGCGAATGTGTTGAAAAATTATTGAAACTTTTAGGGATTTATTGGAAAATGTTAGGGACTAAATATTTGAGCTCAAATGGGTTGGGCTGACAAAAAGGTTTAAGAATCCATGCATCGATATACCAATACATGTTATAAACAAATATTTGCCTACAAACCTACAGAAACATCCGTGAACATTTGATTTTGGGTGCAAATAAATTACTGACTTTTTTGAAGCCGTTTTTAATCATGGAGGCATTTTAAAGTGATTCACAGAAACAAATTAAATTTACTGAACCAACTTCAAATATAAAACCAAAACATGTCTAAACATTGCATGTTCTGACAAAATATCGAAATCTATTGTTGTGTGTCGTGTGGTACATTAAAATAGTGTAGCAGTTAGTGTAGTAACAGACTGTAGTTGTGTGTTTGGATAGTGTGTGTAATATGTAGTTGTAAGTAGACTTGATTCTCTCACTGGGCGGTTGTGTATCAGAGCAGGGGCTGATGGGAACTCTGGTGTGTGTGTTTAGAGCGGCGGAGGCGGAGATGCTGATTACGGGGAGCTTGCGGCACGCATGAAGGATCTGGAGCTGGAGAACCAGAGTCTACACAAAGGTGTGTTTAACAGATTCTCAAAGCTTTGCATTTGCGTCAGGATTGAAAATCAGAAAGAATTTAACACTCGTAATTCGCATTCTGATTCCATTTATGATTCTTTTGGTCATTTTGAGAAAGAATGAATGAACAACGTTAAGAAAAGAAGCATTCACTAGCCTCAAAAGACTAGAAAAATATTCACTATTCAGATTTTACAGGACAGTACTAGGTCTGGGCGATATATCTCATGCGATATGCACTAAGCGCTAATCAAGGAACAGGCTTTACTGACGAGATGCGCATGCATATCGCATGAGATATATCGCCCAGCCCTAGACAGTACCAGGGTTCCCGCGGGTCCTTAAAAAGTCTTAAATTTGAGCTTAAAAATCCTGCAGCAGCCCTGAGTACTAATCCAATGTGTAAATAAAAATAAATTATTCACATTTTTAAAATTAAATAACATCTTAAATGTTTGCATGCAGTGTAATGTTTATGTACTATTGTAGGTTTTGTTAATATTTTGAATTAGCTTTTATTATTTTGTTTTAATTTTAGTTTTATATTTAGTAATTTTACTGTGCTATTATATACTTTTTTCTTTTTTTTTCCTTTTTTTTGTAATTGCTATTATTTTTATCTGTTGTTTTTATTCATGTTTTGAATTAGCTTTTATTTTCATTTCAATTTGTTTATTTTTTAGTAATTTTACTGTGCTTTTATATGCTTTTTATTATTGTTTTTTTACTATTACTATTATAGTTTATTTCTATACTTTTATAGTTTGTATTGTTTTTAATTATTTTATTTTCAGTTTCCAGTTTAATTTTAGTATAATTTTTTGTTTGTTCTTTTTAAATATTACTGTTTAGGTTAAATTTGTTTTTATTTCAGTTTTGGTTCAGGTTTTGTCTTATTTTAAGTGAATTTCAAAAGTTCTTCAGCTTAATTACATTAATTTATTTTTAGTTTCATTTTTTTATAACTGATATTTATTTATATTATTATATTATATATATATATATATATATATATATATATATATATATATATATATATATATATATATATATATAATAAAATATAAAGAATTTAATTTCTTTTTAGTTTTGGTTAATGATAATAAACTTGTTTGCATACATTAAGCATCTATTCTGTCTTTATCTCTCTTAATCCCATGCATTGGATTTAATTGTAGCAAACCTCATATAAAATAAAACATAATATTGGACATCTGGAGGTGGACAAATAATATAGCATATTCATCATTCAAACTGAACAGCAGTGATGTCATAATATTTGCATATGAGCTGTCATTTATTTACATCTTGCCTAATCTTCTGCAATCACTTGCTTAATTGCTCTGGTTGTGTTTCTCAGTGGTGCAGGAGCTGCATTCTGCTCTCAGTAAGATAGAGAGTCGTGTGTCAGTGCTGGAGAAGCGGACGACAGCGCCGGCCGTTAACGGCACCGGTCCCGCCGCTCCTCAGAAAGCCCTGCCTGCTCCGGCGAAACAGGAGGAGGAAGACGAGGATGAGGATGACATCGATCTGTTCGGCAGCGATGAAGAGGTGGATGAGGAGGCCGAGAGACTTAAAGAGCAGCGGCTGCAGGAATACGCCACCAAAAAGGCCAAAAAACCTGCCCTCATCGCTAAATCATCCATCCTGTTGGACGTCAAACCGGTAAGTGTCTGCAGCAGGGATTTCACATGTTTTTTTTGTTTTGTTTTGTGTTTATTGAATTGGCTTTTCCCCCAAACAAACAGGCAACCATCCTGAATACGCTAGTAACTGCATAGCAACCACATGGAAACAACCTAACATTTACCTGGAACACCCTAGCTACCGCTTAGCAACCACATAGAAACAACCTAACAGATACCTGGAACACCTTAGCAACTGCTTAGCAACCACATAGAAAGAACTTAACAGCTACCTGGAACACCTTAGCAACTACATAGAAAGAACTTAACAGCTACCTGGAACACCTTAGCAACTGCTTAGCAACCACATAGAAACAACCTAACAGATACCTGGAACACCTTAGCAACTGCTTAGCAACCACATAGAAAGAACTTAACAGCTACCTGGAACACCTTAGCAACTGCTTAGCAACCACATAGAAACAACCTAACAGATACCTGGAACACCTTAGCAACTGCTTAGCAACCACATAGAAACAACCTAACAGCTACATGGAACACCTTAGTAACCGCATAGCGACCACATAGAAACAACCTAACAGCTACATGGAACACCTTAGTAACCGCATAGCAACCACATAGAAACAACCTAACAGCTACATGGAACACCTTAGTAACCGCATAGCAACCACATAGAAACAACCTAACAGATAACTGTAACACCTAGCAACCACCTAAAACCCAAAAGCAATCAGTGTTATTTCAGCACCAATAATTTGGTATTTATTGATATTATTTAGCATTTATTAATATTTTCAATTCACTTTTATTTTTGTATTTTCAATTTTAATTTTTAATTTTAGCTTGATCTTTTATTTTCATTTAGTTTCATCTTTTTTCGGTTTTAGTTCTTAGTAATTTTTAAAGACTTTCTTTTTACTTCAATTTTAACTAATTTCTAATTTTCATTTAAATTTAGTTTTTTTTAATTTAATATTTAAGTTTTACTTTAGCTTTATTTCAATTACTTTACTTCAACTAACCTAGCAACCACCTTGAAACTGCCTAGCATCCATCTAGAGCACCATAGCAACCACCTAACACCAATCAGAACCCCCTAGCAACCACCCAGAACACCCCAGTTACACATAGCAACCACATAAAATACCGTCCAGAATATCCTAGCAACCAACCAAAACCCCTAGCAGTGCCCTAACAACCACCTAAAACACCCTAGCAACATCCAGAATATCCTAGCAGCCATCTAGCAACCACCCAAAACTCCTAGCATCGCCCTAACAACCACTCAGAACACCTTAGCAATTGCCTAGAAGCCATCTAGAGCACCATAGCAACCATCAGAACCCCCCTAGCAACCACCCAGAACACCCCAGTAACTAGTGTTGTCAAAAGTACCGACTTCGATACCATTCGGTACTGAAATTTTAAAAACGTCCATTTCCCGCTAAGATTTGAGCGCTGTTGAGCGGATTATTAAACGGCTCTGATTGGTCATTGTTCACGCGCTCAACAGATAGGTCTGTGATTGGCTTCATTGATCATCGCTTCACGCTCTTCACCGAGCGCTTCATTGATCATTGAAGCCAATCACAGACCTATCTGTTGAGCGCGTGAACAATGACCAATCAGCGCTGTTTAATAATCCGCTCAACAGCGCTCAAATCTTAGCGGGAAATGGACGTTTTTAAAATTTCAGTACCGAATGGTATCGAAGTCGGTACTTTTGACAACACTACCAGTAACACACAGCAACCACATAAAACACCTTCCAGAATACCCTAGCAACCACCCAAAACTCCTAGCAACGCCCTAACAAACCACTCAGAACACCTTAGCAATTGCCTAGGAGCCATTTAGAACAACCTAGCAACCACCCAGAACATCCTAACAGCACCTTTGCAATTGCAGAGAACACCCTAGCAACCGCTAAGCATCCATTCGTAATACCCTAGCAACCGCATGACAGTCTATCCATTTGTATGATAGACTGAATTACCTTAAAGTCTTTTAAAATGCCCTCGGTCTTTCTGGGCAGGCTTCTCAAGGTCATTAATCTGTTTTTTCCTGGTGTTATGGCTTTCCTGTAGCTCAAATGGTAGAGCATGGCACTAGCAACGCCAAGATCATGGGTTCGATTCCCAGGAAAAGCAAGAGCTGTTAAAATGTAAAACTGTAACTTGAATGCAATGTAAGTCGCTTTGGATAAAAGCGTCTGCTAAATGCATAAATGTAAATGTAAATGTAAATGTTCTCAGTGGGATGACGAGACGGACATGGCGAAGCTGGAGGAGTGTGTGCGGTCGGTGCAGGTGGATGGGCTGCTGTGGGGAGCCTCCAAACTGGTTCCTGTGGGTTACGGCATCAAGAAACTGCAGATCAACTGTGTGGTGGAGGACGACAAGGTGGGAACAGACTTCCTGGAGGAGGAGATCACCAAGTTTGAGGACTACGTGAGTAACGTCTCCATAAACTGTGTGCTTTAGTCTTCAAGTGTCATGTAAAGCTTGACGTGTTTGTTTTGTGTTACAGGTTCAGAGTGTGGATGTTGCTGCGTTCAACAAGATCTAGCACACACACACACACACACACACACATAAACACTCACATGCTACTGCTGCTGGATGAATATCAGTTAATAAAAGAGCTCAAATGTATTTGTCTTGGTGTCTGTCTTTTATAGTCACCACATCTCTTTAAACATATACAGTATGTGACCCTGGAGCACAAAAGCAGTCATAAGTAGCACAGGTATATTTGTAGCAATAGACAACAATACATTGTATGGGTCAAAATTATCCATTTTTCTTTTATGCCAAAAATCATTAGGATATTAATAAAGATCATGTTCCATGAAGATATTTTGTAAATTTGATACTGTAAAGTATGAATTTAATTTTCGATTAGTGATATGCATCAGGGTTCCCGCGGGTCCTTAAAAAGTCTTAAATTGTACAAGAAAGTCTTAATTATGGTTTCAAGAGGTCTTAAATTTGGGTACAGATCAGAATCGCGATGCAGCTTAATGTGACTATTAAACTTCAAAAAGCTATAAATAAAAATGAGCGCTGCACGCAGAGCCGATCCTCCCTATATGCAGAATACGCAGGCTGCATAGGGCCCTCAAAACACCAGGGGGCCCCCTTGCTCTCAAAGATGGTTTAATTTAAGTTTCGTTTTTGAATTTGGCCAGCTGTTGTGAAAACATGAATGATATTTTTTTTAATGCAGTGCGCTGTCACGCTCTCTATGTAAAAATCTTGTAACGTGAATGTCGTACAGTCTCTTGTTTGAGTAAAAAAAAAAAAAAAAATAAGAGTTGAAAGCATACTGAGATGCAGGAGATACTGACATACAAGAGATACTGTTTCTCGAGCGCCTTCTGGACAAATGCGTTTCATCCATTCCTCAACCCCCCCAATTTGCACTGGCTACCAATTGCTGCTCGCATAAATTTCAAGGCATTGATGTTTGCCTACAAAAGCACCTCTGGCTCTGCACCCCTTTACCTAAGTTCAGTACTTCAGACCTATGTGCCTCTAGAAGCTTGTGTTCTGCGAGTGAACGTCGCATTATTGTTCATCCCAAAGAGACACAAAATCACTTTCACAGACTTTTAAATGAAATGTTCCCTCCTGATGGAATGACCTGCTCAACTCAATCCCAGCAGCTGAGTCCTGAGCCATCTTCAAGAAACGGCTAAAAACACATCTCTTCCATCTTTATTTGACCCTCTAACTCTAGCAATCTCTATTCTAATTCTATTCTTAAAAAAAGGCCCCTTTTAGACATGCACTCTATTCATTTACTGCTTGTTTTCTTAAAAAAAAAAGAAAAACGAACACTAGCTTTTCTAATCTTTTTGTATTTTATCTGCTTTATTTTTATTTATTATACAATTAACAAAAGCAAAAAAGGCATCTAACACTAGCTTGCTCTATTCTTTTTCTATTCTATCTGTTTTCTTTTTATTTATTATATAATTAAAAAAAAATCCCTTGCTGCATGTACTGCATTAAGCTAAATGAGACTTGTTATAGCACTTGCATATTGTTGCTCTTTTGTTGATTTTGATTGCTTTGATCGCTTGGATAAAAGCATCTGCTAAATGACTAAATATTAGTGGCTCATACTATTTTATAGTACTTGCTATTCAATTCTGTATATTATTATTTTTAAGGAATTATGTAGTTGTTTAATTGTATACAATTATTGTCCTAACCAACTCCTAAACCAGGGATAGGCAACGTCGGTCCTGGAGTGCCGCTGTCCTGCAGAGTTTAGCTCTAACCCTAATCAAACACACCTGAACAAGCTAATCAAGCTCTTCAGGATCACTCGGGCTACAGGCAGGTGAGGGGTTTTTTTCAAGGTTGGAGCTGAACTCTGCAGGACATCGGCACTCCAGGACCGACGTTGCCTACCCCTGCCCTAAACATACCCGTTGGTAACCATCTTGAAATATTTAACCTAATTTATTTCAATATATTCTGGTTTTAAATTCAGTTTTCTTGGAAAGAAAGACTTGTGTCTGTGCGAGACTTCAGTTCATTATCCGCAGCGCTTCACGTCTGATGTGTAACACACTTAAAGTGCAGTAAACGGTAAAACAATTGCGGTACAAGTTAGTGTGATTATTAGTACTTTAATAAATGTAAAATAATTTGAATAAAAATACTAATTTACAACATCCAGCAGCACAATGAACTGTTTTGCACAGCTGAATAGGCTAAATGAAGATTGCTGACACCCCCTCAAACAGTTCACACTAGCTCTTACATTAAAAATAAGATGGAAATGAATAGTTTCCATGGATCTAGTCTTTGCATCTGTTTGTTTGATGTTTGAATCAGGTCTCTTCTGTTGGAATAGATAGCACTGTCCCAAAAAATATGGTCCTATGCGGTCCTAGAACTGCAGCCTGTATTGCAGGAACATTGAGTTGATTTTGTTCAGACCAATACAAAAATCACCCATGTTTTTACCCTGTAAATGTGAACTGGTGGATGGATAAGATGATAATTCATTATAAAAATCTAAACAGTAAAATGTGTTTGTATGTTATTTAATTAATATAATAATTTATTGATAATTGTTTAAATTAATATAATAATTAATACTTTTAACTCATTAATTTTCTTAAAAAATGGTTTAAAGGCTGAAATGTGAAGTGTATCATTTTATAAAACTTTGTTTTAGTGAAAACTTGTATCTGAAATGTAAATCATGCTTATTATAGTAATTATACAGTTTAATAGTTTACCATAGACATTGCCCAACGCCGCTCATATGGTATTCATTTTATTTGTGCAGGTCTTAAAAAGTCTTAAATTTGAGCTTAAAAATCCTGCAGCAACCCTGTGCATTACTAAGAACTTCATTTGAACAACTTTAAAGGTGAATTTCTCAATATTTAGATTTAGATCAGACTCCAGATTTTCAAATAGTTGTATCTCGGCCAAATATTGTCCGATCCTAACAAACCATACATCAACGTAAAGCTTATTTATTCAGCTGTCTGATGAGGTATAAATTGAAAAATGATCCATTATGACTGGTTTTGTGGTCCAGGGTCACATGTATGATGCAGAGGAGAATTACAGTCAACATTGGCACTGTTTAAAAAGAGCACTTTTGTGTGTTTGTGATCCTGGGATCCATTGCTGGTGTTTTTGGGAGTCGTGCAAACAGTGGAGACGGGTAGGTTTAGGTCTATGTAAGGTGGGAGGAGTTGGATCTAGATCCAACTCCGCCCCCTGGATCTTGTGTTCTGCAGTGAGGACCATCTCCACTATGTTGTACCAATTTTGTTCATGAATGGACAGGAAAGAGTTAAACTGCAGGATGTGGAATCAATTCCACTCCGCGGGAGCGACTCTGTCAAGATTCTCTATTCTCGTCTATTCGATTCAAATGAACGAATCAGTAAAAAAGAAAAACATATTTTAACTAAATTTGCGTTGTGTTTTTGTGCCTTAACATAGCAGTGTTGATGTCAAAACTACAGTAGTATCGTTTAAACGGAACACGGCGCGGGAGTCACTTCTGAACAACTCCTTCAGGATTCATTCGGGAGTCAAAGACTCGTTTAGAGATCCAGCATCTGCTCGCTGTGATCGTTGTGCTGTTGTGCCGCGCGAGATCCCCGCTATCTCAGGTGTGTTTTTAACTGAAATCATTTATAAATTAAATACGCACAAATGAGTTTGAGTCTTTCTGTTGTGGCATGTTTTGCTGTATTGTGTGCCGGTGTTTGCGTTTCTTTATGCTGTGTGAATCATTTCATGAGTGCAACTGTAGTGCATTTACTGTAGCTTTGTAATGCAATGTACAAAAAGTATAAGCCGTGTTTTCGATTACTCTACGTGTGTCCTAAATTGTTTGCACGACTTCCAAAGAGTCAGAACTGTGTTTGCATGACAAATATACATTTCTAAGGGGTTGTGTGTGTTGTTAGAGAAGAATGATGTCTGCTTCATGTCTGGGCTTGACATCAGCTCGACCCTAAAGCTCTGTCTGAGTCTCTGAAGTGTGTTTGATGGGTTCTTCTGCTGCAGTTGTTCAGATGTTCCTCTGCAGGATGTCAGTCAGACGGGTTCTGTCAGTGTTTCTCGTGTTGTTTGTGACTCTCAGCGCTGAACAAGAAGAGAATGAGTTCTGAAATACAGCGACACAGACCAGGTCACATTCAGGGTTTTTACATGCATATATTCTTATTTTACAACTTGTACCTCCCAAATAGTGTATTAATAACCTTTTTATGCACTTCCCAAATAGTGTATTAATAACTTTTTATGCACTATTTCATTACAATTTCATGACAACGAAGCACAATTACATTCATAATTCTTATTTATTACAGTAATGAAAAGGTCCTGACAAAAAGATCTTGTTTTTATATTTAAATCAGAATAAATTAAATTCAGTACATTAAAAACCACTCTTCTGTATACTTAAAGTATTCTTTACACTTTGCATACTTTATTATTTCTATTATTTTAATATTTTATTTATTAATCATTAAATACTTATTAATATTTATTTTCTCTGCGTTACAGTAATGATGGTTTGGGGAGAAATGTCATGGTCATTGAGATACTATAGTTTTCATTACTATTGTGAATGTTTATTTTTATATTTTCTGTTTTTTATTTTATTTTAATATTTTAATGTTTCTATTTTAATTTGTTGCTTTTAGATTGAAGTTACATTCACCACTGGCAACTTGAGTGAAACAACACACAAACCTTCATTACCAGGTCAAACACACACACACACACACTTGAGAATGTCTTCTTATTTTATTAATGAGGACGTTTGACTCTCATAAATATAGATAAATGTGTAAATAAAGTCTCTAATTGGAGCCTGAGATCTGAAAAGTGTTGTAATATTATGAAAAGTAATTGGTAAATAATATATTATTATGTTAAATGTACTTTTCTCATTTTTCAGATGTTGATGAGTGTCGCCAGGGCGACCCGGGGCCTTGCGGTTACCATGCCAACTGCACAAACACACCTGGATCCTACCTGTGCAGCTGTTTCCGTGGTTACCTGATGAGTGCGGAGGGATGTCAAGGTGTGCGTGAGAAACTCAACATGAGTACATGATATAAACACACAATCCTGTGAAACCTGCTGAAACATTACTAATCTTAACTTTCTCAGCAAGATTCTTAAAATAAAAGAGAAAATGATCTATGAACACAATACAGGTCACTCAAAAATGAACATTTGCTGAAAATTCACTCACCCTCAGACCCTCCAAGATGTAGATGAGTTTGTTTCTTCATAAGATTTGTAGAAATGTGTCTCTGCATCAGTGTCTCAGCAATGGATGCTCTGCAGTGAATGGATGCCGTCAGAATGAGAGTCCAAACAGCTGATAAAAACATCACAATAATACACACCACTCCAGTCCATCAGTTAACATCTGGAGAAGACAAAAGATGAAACAAATCCAGCATTAAGATGTTTTTAACTAAAATATGAGTCCATAATCCATAATAACACTTCCTCCAGTGAAAAAGTCCATCACATCAAAATCCAGCCAGATTTTTGTTTAGAGCTGTTTTGGCTTGTAAACGGTGCTTGATCTGTGCAGATTTCTCCCCTGGTTCAGACCAGAACACTTTATCACTGGAGGAAGTGTTATTATGGATTATGGACTCTATGGTATCTTAGTTAAAAACATCTTAACGCTGGATTTGTTTCAGCTTTTGTCTTCTCCAGATGTTAACTGATGGACTGGAGTGTAGTGTTGCTTTCGTCAACGAAAATCATGACTAAATATCGTCGTCAACGAACCTTTATCACGTGACGAAAACGAGACGAGACACAACGTAAATGCTGGTCATGTGACGATGACGATAATTAAATGTATAATGCAATATCGTTGACGAATAAAAACGAGACTAAATGTGGTTTACAAAATAAAAACTATGCTAAAATGTCTCTTCATTTTCGTTGACCAAAACGAGACGAAACTAAATGTTATAACGTTATTTCGTCTCGTTTAGTCGCGTTATTATTATTTTGCAGTATTTCTGTTTCATGTGACTTAACGTTACTTCAGGGGCTGTCAGGGTTGCCAGGTTTTCACAACAAACCCGCCCAATTGCTACTCAAAACTAGCCCTATCGCATTTCGAGGGGGGTTCCCCGGTAAAGTTCCAGGGTCTAAATATTCCATTCCAGCATTCCAGGGGCTAAATATCACATTATTGGGGTCGCTTCAACCCGCGGACATGAAAAACAACACTCGGCAACCGTGTTAAAGTAGCCCAATTCTGCGGGAAAACCGCGGACTTGGCAACAGTCTGCGCAGACGCAGGCGACGGCACTTCCTCAAGCTCCACTCGCGGCATTATTTAGAAGACGACAACAAACAAAGTTAAGTCTGACAGAGAAAGTAACCGATGGCCGGCTTCATCTGACAAGTTTACAAGCAATACAAGTAACAGACACACATTTTATTTGCACTTTTTAGTATGTTATTGTAGCTCGAGCATTAAAGCACCTTGTTTCTCTTTGTTAAACTTGAATGTATATATTTTTTTCTGGCATTGTCATGTGATGCTATTTTATTTTATTTATTGTTTTTATTTATTTAAATTTATGTGTACTTCTAATATGTTTGGTTGGTAAAATAAATGTTGTAAATTCAATTCAGAGCGTCTTCCGAGTCTGGAATGGATGTATTCTTGAGTCTATAAGGTAACAATAATATAATAAGATAACCTTGTTTGAAATGGTGTTTGGCTATAATAAAATGTTGGTTTCGTCTATACTACTAGGTACTTATACTATATTGACTGGGTTAAATAGAATTGCATTACTAAAAAGAGACTAAAATACAATTTTCATTGACTAAAACTAGACTAAATGTCATCAGTTTTCGTCGACTAAAACTAGACGAAAATAGTCATGGATAGTTTCATTGACTAAAATGCTCAGACTTTTAGTTGACTAAAACTTGACTAGACTAAAAAGAGTACGAACGTGACTAAAACTAATAAAAACTAAAATGACAGCTTCACACAAAGACTAGACTAAAACTAAAATTAAAACAGGCTGCCAAAAACAACACTACTGGAGTGGTGTGGATTACTTGCGGATTATTGTGATGTTTTTATCAGCTGTTTGGACTCTCATTCTGACGGCACCCATTCACTGCAGAGGATCCATTGATGAGACACTGATGCAGAGACACATTTCTCCAAATCTGATGAAGAAACAAACTCATCCTAATCTTGGATGTACTGAGGCTGAGCACATTTTCAGCAAACTACTCCTTGTGTGTTAGCTGCAGTAACAGGTCTGCAGGCGTGTGGAAGTGGAGCCGTGTGTACAAACACACCGGGGTCTTTCACCTGCTCGTGTCCGGCGGGATTCGTGCTGGCGCTCGACGGACACAACTGTGTCGGTGCGTTCGGTGTCTGTGTGTTTCATTCAGGGATGGTCAGACAAACTGATTAGGCATCCAACAAAAGTTAGGTTCTGCTTTTAGTTGTTTTAGTTAATCCATGAAAATGAGAAATGTTTCCTTGGCAATTAGCTGAAATACCAAATAATTAAAAGTTTTTTTTATATATATATATATATTTTCTGTTTTTATTTTAATTTTAAAGTTGGCATGAAATTAACTTCAGAACCCTGTTTTCAAAATGCATATTATGGGTCTTATTGTGATCTATTACTATGTTTCAAGTATTTGCATATATTTATTTTTTTTAATTGGACCTTGTAATGTTTAATCAAAACATACAAAAGAAAACAGAAAAGAAATAGTCCATCACAATTTCTGTTGTACCATGACTTTACAGTTTTTGTTGTTGTTCTTTTTTTTTAGCTTTTGTTGTTGTTGTTTTTTTTTAAATTTCATTTTTTTAAATATTTTATATTATTTCAGGTAATGTTTAATTTTAAATTTCAAGCAGTGAAACAGTTTTTTCATGGTTTTAGTTGCTATAATAACCCTGCATCTAACCGCAGACTAGTTAGTTAATGAGCACATTTAGAAATACATGCAATTCTCAATTAACTGACTGGTTCTAGTTATATTGTCTGTTTATTTGTTGAACATCTATCAGTTCCTCTGTGCGTAACGAATGAGTGGATTCTGGAACAGTGCAGGTGTTTGTTCTAGTTTAATTGTGTAATATGTGTAATGTAGTGCAATATCAGGTGAATGTTTAAAGCCGGTTCTGTGTCTCTGCAGACGTGGACGAGTGTAATTTCGAGGAGAGCTGCCGGAGGGAGCTGGGTAACGTGTGTGTGAATACAGACGGCAGTTACGTGTGTGTGTGTCAGGCTGGATTCAGAGAGGACAGAGCCGCGTGTGTCGGTACGAGTCTGTCTGATCATAGCTTTAACCTGGTTATCTTACGCTGCTTTATCATTCGCTCTGTGTCTGAATCACACCAGTACGAGCGACAGAAACTATCAGAAAGAGAAATCTTTTAAATATTATAGTTTACATGCATGTGCCAAGCAGGGCTACTTTGGTATCATCATTTAAATAATATAAATTTAAATAAATTTAAAATAATTATGTTGAATTAGTTTTGTATTTTTCTGTTTTCATTTTAGTTAAAGTTTTGGTAATTTTTTTGTGTGCTATATGTCTGTATAGTTTTAATCATTTTTATTTAGGTTTTCTTTTTTATTTATTTATTCTACAAAAATGAGAAATGTTTCCTTGGCAACTAGATGAAATAAAATAATTTATTTATAATTTTATAATTTATTTATAATTAGTAAATTAAATAAAAAAGTTTTATTTTATTTCAGTTAAAGTTTATTTTATTTTAAGTAACAAAATTGTTTTATGGCTTTAGTTTTGATTAGTATAATTTACTGTAATAACCCTGGTGCTTAGTTATTAGAAATGAAATATTTTCCTGTTGGTTCATGTGTTTTTGAAGACATTTATACTTTTTATAATAAAAGTTTTGATTTAATGACTCTAAAAATGTCAGGTGAAGCAATCATATATTAATTCAGTGGTTTTGTTACACCTGTAATACATCTTAATCATGAGTGTGAAAAATAAATTAATGTAATTTAATAAATGTATTAGATTTATTTAATAAATGTATTTATTGATTGATTTTATAAAAAAAATGACAGTTCTGATTTATGAATTCTTTATAATGTGACATTATCACTTTCTAAAGTTTTTTCATAATTTCAGCCTATTAATAAGATGTTTTCTTTGTTCTCAGCTCAGGATGAGCAATACTTTAACTTTTTTACTTTATACAAAATTGTGTTGTAAAAATGAATTTTTGAATTGCATTTTGAATGCATTTTTGATTCAATGAATAAACCAGAGCCTGTCGCATCATTGAATCAGTCACATGTTTGTGTTGATGTGCATCCGCTGCAGTGTAAAGCTTTGGCTGTTGTTAACCAGCGGCTTGATTACTGTATATTCTCAGCCTGTCTGTGTGTCTCTCAGGTGCTCAGTGTCCAGGTTTTCTCTCTGAAAGCTCACCTCTGTTTCCTCATGACTTACAGCTGATATCATTAACAGCATGCTGAATTAACCTGCATTATTTGATAGATTGAGCTCAGTTTAGTGTGTGTTGTAAAAGTGTTGAGTGTGTATATAATGAACAGATGCTGATGTTGTTCTCAGATGTGGACGAGTGTGTGGAGGAGCAGCATGTGTGTGTCGGTCGAGGCGAGTGTGAAAACACTCTGGGCAGTTACAGGTGTGTGTGTCAGCGCGGTTACCGTGGCAACGGCACACACTGCGCAGGTGAGTGACACACACACACACACACACACTTCCATCTACTGCATCGTTTCCAAACTTTTATGAGGGGGAAAAGTGAATAATTAAATAATGAAATATAAAATTAAAATTCATGAACAATTTATAAAGAGTAAAAAAAAAAAAACCTTAAAAAGATAAATGATTGTATTTGTTTACCTGCATATCTAGTGGCCATTAAAGGGTTAGTTCACCCCAAAATGAAAAATCAGTCATTAATTACCCTTAAGACCTTCGTTAATCTTCAGAACTCAAATAAAGATGTTTTTGATGAAATCTGAGAGCTGTCAGACCCTCCATAGACATGCGGAAGACGTAACTCGGGGGAGAAGAATGGTTGAGTAAATTGTTATTTTTGTTTTCTTTGCGCAAAAAATAAAAATTCTCGTAGCGTCGCAAAACTGAAGTTGAGCCACTGATGTCTCATGGACTGTTTTACCGGTTTATTTACTACGTTTCTGGACCTGGGAACATTTCAGTTGTGTTGCTGTCTATGGAGGGTCAGAGAGCTCTCAGATTTCATCAAAAACATCTTAATTTGTGTTCTGAAGATGAACGAAGGTCTTAAGGGTCTGGAACGACATGAGGGTGAGTAATTAATAACTGATTTTTCATTTTGGGGTGAACTATCGCTTTAACAAACATCAAAGAACCAGGAAAATGCAAATGAGTTGTTGAATTATTGAGATGTATTCAATTTAACATATATAATATTTATAATAATATTATAAAGCATCAATATTTAAATTAATAATAATGATAATTAAATAAATAATTAATGATATCTATATATCTAACTACAACTAAAAATGTTACTTGAAATAAAATTTAGAAAAAATAAACTAAAACTGAAATAAAAATTGAAAAAAAAGCTACTAAAAATAACAAAAAAACAGCAAAATTACAAAAAAAATTAAATGAAAATGGAACAAAAATGTAAAAAAAAAATAATCCAAACTATTAATAAAAACTGTAATAGTATCTCAAGGATACTAAACTAACTCTGAATCTGATTATTGATGTATCCACACAGATATAAACGAGTGTTTGACCGGGGATCACGGCTGTGACGTAAACGCTCGCTGTGGGAACATCATCGGCTCGTACTTCTGTCAGTGTCTGCAGGGATACAGCGGAGACGGACACTCCTGCTACGGTCAGTCTGAGATCCACATCCATGCAGTCTGAGTGATGTTCTGATGATGATGATGATGAAGCTTGTGACTGTGCTTTGCTCAGATGTGGATGAATGCACTCAGGATAACAGACTCTGTGAACACGACTGCATGAATCAGCTGGGGACGTACAGCTGCGTCTGCAGCGCTGGATACACCATCACTGCAGATCTGCACAACTGCACAGGTGTGAGACCTCAGTGTGATTCAGTTCAGTGTGATTCAGTTCAGTTTGATTCAGTTCAGTGTGAATTCAGTTCAGTGTGATTCACTTCAGTGTGATTCACTTCAGTGTGAATTCACTTCAGTTTGATTCAGTTCAGTTTGATTCACTTCAGTTTGATTCACTTTAGTGTGATTCACTTCAGTTTGATTCAGTTCAGTGTGATTCACTTCAGTTTGATTCACTTCAGTTTGATTCACTTCAGTTTGATTCACTTTAGTGTGATTCACTTCAGTTTGATTCACTTCAGTTTGATTCACTTCAGTGTGATTCAGTTCAGTTTGATTCAGTTCAGTTTGATTCACTTCAGTGTGATTCAGTTCAGTGTGATTCAGTTCAGTTTGATTCAGTTCAGTGTGATTCACTTAAGTTTGATTCAGTTCAGTGTGATTCACTTCAGTTTGATTCAGTTCAGTGTGATTCACTTTAGTTTGATTCACTTCAGTTTGATTCACTTCAGTTTGATTCACTTCAGTTTGATTCACTTCAGTTTGATTCACTTCAGCCCCACTGAGTTCAGTCTGACCAGCATTTAATTCCATTCAGTTCACTTTAGTACAGCTTGGGTGTAATTAATTTCAGCTGAATTAATTTCATTTCGGGTTCATTCAGTTTTGTTTTTTACACCTCAGATACATGTAAATCATGCTATGAAAATGTATTTATCTATTAATGAATTAAAGGGGTCATATGATGTGATTTCAGGTTTTCCTTTGTCTTTTACAAGCTGTTTGTGCATATATAAGATCTGTAAAGTAGCAAAGACTAAAGTCTCAAACCCAAAGAGATATTCTTTCTAAAAGTTAAGACTCGTCAATGCCTTCCTAAAATGCCTCATTTAAACACCTTAAACCACATAAACACATTGCATTACACCAAATACACAAAAAATATATTTTTAACATCGTCATATGACTCCTTTAATTATTTTTTGTTTATTTTTTATTTATTATTGAATTTTTTGATCATTAATATTTTTACAAAGTTTTTTCTTCAGAATTTCAGCCTTTTAATGTGATTTCTAATGCAAATTGTATTTTTTTTTACTTGGTTTAATGCAATTCAGTTCTGTTCATTTGAATTTAATTCCATTTAGGTTAATTCAGTACACTTTAGTTAGGTTGAAATTTAATTCATTCCAGTTCAGCTACAGTTCATATTAATTCAGTTTAGTTCCGTTCAGTCCAGTTTAGTACAAATCAGTTCACTTCAGTCACTTAAATTCATTTGAACTGAATTCTGCTCTTCCGTTGGATTTAATTGGTTTTATTTTGATTTCAGTTCATGTACTTTATTAGCATGACATCTACCTGTATATTTTGTATTACCAAAACATTTGCAACATATTTGTGGACAGTTAACCAGTGCGTAATGAAATGAATAATCATTGCACATGTTTGTGTGTGTGTGTGTAGATGTGGACGAGTGTGTGAGCAGTAATGACACGTGTGAACAGACCTGCACAAACACAGCGGGTTCGTTTCTCTGCTCGTGTCAGCGCGGGTATCAGCTGCACATCGACGGACGCAGCTGTGTGGGTCAGTGCGCTGTCACCTCAAATTATGGCACCTCAAATTATGGCCAGTTATAGAGTCTGTTTTCTGTTTTAGAGTGGATTTTCTCTCATTCACAGCTCTGTGTGTGTGTTTTATAGACATAGACGAATGTAAACTACAGAACGGAGGCTGTTCTCACGATTGCACAAACACACCAGGCGGTCACCAATGTCATTGTCCCTTCCCTCTGGTGCTAGACCACCGCAACACAGCCTGCGTCAGTACGTAATACGTGTGTGTGTTGTAAAGTATATTTTTATTGTTTTGCATGAATAATTTTAATAAGCAGCTCTTGTATTTAAAAAATGTAAGAAAATCCTTATTTCTATCCTTTTTATGCATTTTGTTCTTTGCGTGCATGCATTTTCCATGTTTTGTAAGCATGCATTTTCTGTCCTTTGCATGGATGTATTTTCTATCTTTTGCATGCATGCAATTTTTATTCTTTGCATGCATGCATTTTCTAAGTTTTGTATGCTTACACTTTTTATCCTTTGCATGAATGCATTTTTCACCTGTCTCACATTTTCCATCCATTTAATGCATGCATGCATATGTGTGCCTCTGTTTTGGCAGATGTGACCTCATGTGCCTTGAGGAATGGTGGATGTGATCATATCTGTTCGTTGGGTGCTGAGGGTCGCATCCACTGCAGCTGCAGAGCAGGATGGGAGCTCAGCACAGACCAAAGAACCTGCATCGGTAAAACATACAAAAAAACTATTGGCTGTCTCATATATTTTTCAATACCACACACAGGGAATTCTTTTATATATGTGATCCACATGAATTGCCTAAATCTTAGAAAAATAGTTTTGTGTGACTGTATTTCAACTGATTATCAGCAAAAGAGAAGTTTTAATTTAATAAAATAAAAACAATATTTTGAATAATTATTGTTATTGATTATATAACTTCTTTCTGCGTCTCTGTCTGCAGATGTGGACGAGTGTGTGAGTTTTAACGGCGGCTGTGAGCAGGTGTGTATGAATCACGCTGGCAGTTTTAATTGCAGCTGTCGTTCGGGCTTTGAGTTGCGTAAAGACGACCTGACAAAATGCCAACGTGAGTCACAGCCGTTCACACACACAGACACAATAACACTAGATCAACCAGAACACCCTCCTCACTACCGTACGTCATTTTCCAGCGCTGTGTGAACCTGCCTGTCTGAACTCTGGAGTGTGTGTCGCTCCGAACACCTGCGACTGTCCGGCGGGATATCCTGGACCAGGATGCTCGGGTAATGTGTCGTGTGATTGAGTTTAAAGCAAAATTAGTGATTTTTTTTACCTTTTATTATTATTATTACTATTAATTTTATGCTAATATCATATAATTATTATTATATTATTCTAAGCTAATATGTTGACACTTTTACACATCTGACAGACAGTTTTATCTGAAGTGGCCTGCATTGCATTAAGGGCATTCATTGTTATAATACACTGTACATACTATCTAAAATGGATGAATGCAAAAAAATTACTTTTTATGTTATTGAAAGAAATCTCTTATTTTTACAATGCTGCATTTATTTGATCAAACATGCTGTGAAAATTATGAAATATTATTGTGATTTAAACCAGCTATTTTCTGTGTGAATATCTGTTAAACTGTCATTTATTTCTGTGATGTGCAGCTGTATTTTCAGCATCATTACTCCAGACTTCAGTGTCACGTGATCTTCAGAAATCATTCTAATATGCTGCTCAAGAAACATTTCTGATTATTGTGAAAACAGCTGTGCTGGCCAATATTTTTGTGGAAACCATGATGCATTATTTTTCAGGATTCACAGATGAATAGAAAGTTTAAAAGAACAGCTTTTATTTGAAATAGAAATATTTTGTAACATTGGAAATGTCTTTAATGGCACTTTTGATCAATTTAATGCATTTTTGTTGAATAAAAGTATTCATTTCTTTTATATAGTAGTTTAAGTGCCTTATAATTCATTTTCATTCATGCATGCGTATGTTTTATGTATTTATTATGTGTTTCAGCCATGTGTTCTCCCCCCTGCGCTCATGGAGGATCCTGTATGAGGTGGAACGTCTGTCTGTGTCGTCCGGGCTGGACGGGTGACGGCTGCCACACAGGTAACACTGACCGCATCTCACACACTCTCACACACACTCACACTGATGCTGATGTGTGTGTGTTTCAGCCATGTGTGAGCTGCCCTGTGCGAACGGTGGACGGTGTGTTGCTCCAAACACCTGCCAGTGTCCCTCTGACTACAGCGGCCCGCAGTGTCTCACCCGTGAGTGTGTGTGTGTGTGTGATCTGAAGCATTGTTTTCTGTAGATGTGTACTGAAGGTGTGTGTGTGTTTGCAGCACTGTGTTCTCCTCCGTGTGTGAATGGAGGGAAGTGTGTGGACATCAACACCTGCAGCTGCTCAGACGGATGGACAGGAGCTCGCTGTCAGATAGGTGAACAAATACACACTTTTTCCTCTTTTGCTTTGATATCTATATGGGAACACTCCATACATCTCTATTGTTTTTATTTAAAGCTAATTATAAATCCTAACCTAACCCAGACACTAACTCTAAGAGAAAAATATCTGCATTTTTTATACTGTTTTTACAAATGTGGATCCCCCAAAAAGGAGGTTTCTGGGTAGAAATTTGTCCTCAAAATATGGTTACACAATGGTACACACACACACACACACACACATTTACAAGTTTGCTGTTTAAAAAGAGGACTAAATTAGACCGCTTTTGTTTTTAAATCAAGCTAATCTTAACCAAACTGACCTGGAAACATTTAAATTAAAATTAGATTTTTATTAGATTTAAAAGATATTATTTTCTTTACTTATGTAAATAATATATACACTACTGTTTTAAAGTTTGCGGTCAGTGAGATTTTTATTTTTTATTTTTTTTTTAAAGAAAAAAATTAATACTTTTATTTATCAAGGACTGATTAAATGGATCAAAAGTAACTGTAAAGACATTTATAATGTGACAAAATATTTCTATTTCAAATAAATGCTGTTCTTTTGAAGTTTTGAAGTATTCTTCTGTGAATCCTGAAAAATAAAATGTATCACAGTTTCACAAAAAATATTGTGCAGCACAAGTGTTTTCAACATTGATAATAATCAGAAATGTTTCTTGAGCAGCAAATCAGCATATTATTATGATTTCTGAAGATCATGTGACACTGAAGACTGCAGTAATGATACTGAAAATACAGCTGCGCATCACAGAAATAAATTACATTTTAACATATATTCACACTGAAAACAGCTGTTTTAAATTGTAATAATATTTCAGATTTTTACTGTATTTTTGATCAAATAAATGCTGCCTTGGTGAACAGAAACAAACTTCTTTCAAAAGCTTTTAAAATTTCTTTAAGATCACAAACACAAATTATATGCGCTATATATTGTATATATACAAATCGTGTGTGTGTGCGTGCGTGTGTGCGTGTGCGTGTGTGCGTGCGTGCGTGTGCGTGCGTGCGTGTGTGTGTGCGTGTGCACATGTTTTCCTCCTCAGAATCCGTCAGGTGTGTGTCGGCGTGTAGAAACGGTGGTGTGTGTGTAGGACTCAACAGATGCCAGTGTGTGGATGGGTTTACTGGAAGCTTCTGTGAGACAGGCACGTGACATCATTCTCTATCATCATGACATCATTCAACTCACTGTGACATCATCATCATCATCCATGATCATCATAACATCATCAATAAGTCCCTCACAAAATTATTATTCAACATAATTTATTACTTTTTGTGGTTTCAAAGCAGCTTTACAGAAATTCATAACAGTAATGATCATCCATTCATTTTTGACACCATTAATTTAATATTATATTAATAATTATTTAATGATGTCTTTAAATGTTCCTTTCTTATGTTCATCATCTATTATGATGACATCATTGATTGTGTCTATGACATACATATTTCACATATAAATGTTTTATATTTTTATATCAATTTTTTCACATTGTTTTAAAGCAGCTTTAAAGAAATTCAAAATGTTGATTACACTCGTCATCATGTCATTAATTATTCAGTTATTTATATAAGCACGTTCATTTATTAATTTATTAATGATATCATCATTCATTCTTTCACGTTCATCCTCCGTTATCATGACATCATCCTCTTTTAACGTTGATTATTCATATATGATGTCATCACTCATTATCATGACTTGATTCATTAATTCATTCACTGACATTAATTCATAAAGTATTAACTCTTATACGCTCATTTTATTTTTGCTGTTATTCTGTTCAGATTGCAGTGATTCTTCTGTTTAGTTCAATTCACAATTTAATTCAGTTTGCTTGCAGTTGAGAAAAAAGTCAAAATTGTTAGATATAAACTCGCAATTGTGAGAAAAAGTCAGAACTGTGTAGATAAAAAGTTGTGAAGTAGTTTTTTTATTTCGTGGTGGAAACAAGCTTCTGTCGATTCGGTTTGCAGTGATTCTCCTGTTCATCCTGTGTTGTGTTTATGTTCAGTGATGTGTGTTTGTGTTCATGTAATTGTGTGTGTGTGTGTGTGTAGCCATCACTACGCCGTGTGTTCCTCCCTGTCAGCATGGCGGCGTCTGCGGTCCTCTGAACACCTGTGTGTGTGTGACGGGGACGAGCGGGATCCGCTGTGAGAAACTGTAAGAACACACACACACTTGTCATGTTAGTGAAGTACAGAACACAGTCTTATCCTCCTCTCTCTCAGTGTGTGTCCCGTCGTGACGACGGTGGTCAGTATGGCCCGCGCCGTGAGGAAGGGCTTTCGGGAGAGTTACGTGGACCGCTGCGGACCGCTGGGAGTCCAGCTCTGCACTAAATACAGGTCAAACACACACACACACACATCAACAGAATCGTCTCGGTTACGTACGTAACCCTCGTTCCCTGATGGAGGGAACGGAGACGTTATGTCGTGACGACATAAGGGGATTTACCTGGAAGCCCCAATCATCTCTGTAAAGAGAAAACGCCAATGAATATTGGCTAGTGGAATTTGCATACCTGAGCCCCTCCCCGTGCATACGGGTATAAAAGGGCGACAGGTGCATCCACTGATCAGGTTTTCCACTGAGGAGCCGAGACCGAGTCCCAGGCAACCAGCGGTGGTTCAAGATTGTGGCATGGGGACATAACGTCTCCGTTCCCTCCATCAGGGAACGAGGGTTACGTACGTAACCGAGACGTTCCCTATCTGTCGGTCACTACGAGTTATGTCGTGACGACATAAGGGGTCCTATGGAAAGCGCCACAACCTGAACCCCGTCACGACCTTGTGGCATGCAGATGTTGACAAACGAGAGAGTGACAGACAAATGCCATGCGAAGGTCGCAACCTTCCCATCGCCCCAGCGCAAATTCGCTAACCTTGGTGCCCGCAGGGACCACTGAGTACATCGCTGCTGGAGATAGCCAAGCCGCTGTTCCTTACCCCAGAGTCGGAAGGGATTTCGACCTTCAATGAAAGATGCTTTATGTCTTTCCTGTTTGTTGTTACAGCTTGGCAGTAACGACGGGGAAGCGAGCCTTCCGGAGAAGGGCGCTACGGAGGCCACATCCTGCCCGAAGGGAGGTACCATGTGGAGACACTGATATGGACTGACCCAGCCTGGGGCAGTACTACATACGACTGGACCCTGAGGCAGATCCTACCTAGGAGTAGGGAGGAGGGCTGCCAGCAGGGCCTGACAGAGAGTTCTGTCAAAGGGAAGACACGGGTTTACCATGAGGGAAACCTTACCGTGGAAGAATACACGTATGGGATTACCCGAAGGGAATCAAGCCATACGGACACCTAGCCGAGTACAGGGGCTGACCGGAGACCCGGGCGAGCAAGCACAAGTACTGGGCCTGGCGTCAGACTGCTCCGCCCAGTCTGACTGCCGGGGGTGCTGGAGGACTCCACCAGGGTTCGCCGTCCGGGGAACTGAACTGGAGGAGAAAACAGGCGCTCGTATCCCCGGGTGAGGGGGAATGGCGCAGCAAGCGTGACACCGGCCAGTTCTTCCCGCTACTTACCTGTTCCTTAATACGCGGGAAGAAACTGGTTCAACCCGAAGATTGTAAAATCTTGCGAAGGTGTTCGGTGTCGCCCAGCCCGCAGCTCTACAGATGTCTGCCAGAGAGGCGCCGTGCGCCAAGGCATAGGAGGAGGCAACACTCCGTGTGGAGTGAGCCCTCAACCCTATGGGGCACGGCTCGCCTTGGGATTGGTACGCCAAGGCGATGGCATCCACTATCCAGTGGGCCAACCTCTGCTTGGAGACAGCCTTCCCTTTCTGCTGACCTCCGTAACAGACAAAGAGCTGCTCAGAGCTTCTGAAGCTCCGGGTGCGTTCCACGTATATGCGTAAAGCTCTTACGGGACACAGCAACGCCAAGGCTGGGTCTGTCTCCTCCGAGGGCAGTGCTTGCAGGTTCACCACCTGATCGCGGAAGGGCGTGGTGGGAACCTTGGGCACGTATCCAGGCCGGGGTCTCAAGACAACGTGAGAGTAGTCCGGCCCGAACACAAGGCACTCTTCGCTCACCGAAAATGCTTGGAGGTCCCCGACCCTTTTGATGGAAGCGAGCGCGGTCAGGAGCGCTGTCTTAGCCGACAGGTATCTTAGCTCGACTGAGTCCAGCGGCTCACAGGGACCCCTCTGAAGTCCAGCCAGGACGATAGAGAGGTCCCAGCAGGGCATCAGGGGTGGCCTAGAGGGGTTCAGTCTCCTGGCACCCCTCAGGAACCTCACGATGAGATCATGCTTTCCCAGGGACCGGCCGTCCACTGCATCGTGATGGGCCGCGATGGCGGCCACATACACTTTCAAGGTGGAGGGTGACAGCCTACGCTCCAACCTTTCTTGCAGGAAAGAAAGCACTACTCCAATCGTGCATCTTCGGGGGTCTTCCCGGCGAGAAGAACACCAGTTCGCGAACAGACTCCACTTCAGGGCGTAGGCTTGCCTCGTAGAAGGAGCTCTAGCCTGAGTGATGGTCTCTACCACTGCCTGTGGGAGATCGCTCAAGTCTGCCGCGTCCCGTCTAGGAGCCACACATGGAGGTTCCAGAGGTCTGGACGCGGGTGCCAAATGGTGCCGAGCCCCTGAGAAAGGAGGTCCTTCCTCAGAGGAATGCGCCAGGGAGGGGCTGTCGCGAGGAGAATGAGTTCGGGAAACCAGGTCCGGGTGGGCCAGAATGGCGCGACCAGCAGGACCTGCTCCTCGTCCTCCCTGACTTTGCACAGTGTCTGTGCGAGCAGGCTCACTGGGGGAAATGCATACTTGCACAGAGCCCGAGGCCAGCTGTGTGCCAGTGCGTCCGTGCCGAGGGTGCCCTCGGTCAGGGAGAAAAACCACTGGCAGTGGGAGGACTCGCGGGAAGCAAACAGGTCTACCTGAGCTTCCCCGAATCGACTCCAGATCAGCCGGATCGTCTCGGGATGGAGTCGCCACTCTCCGGGGAAAGTGAGCTGTCGTGAGAGCGCGTCGGCCGCACGATTGAGCTCCCCCGGAATGTGGACAGCGCGCAGCGATTGGAGCCGCGTGTGACTCCATAGGAGGAGATGGCGGGCGAGCTGTGACATGCGGCGCGATCGTATACCCCCCATCCGGTTGATATACGACACAGCCGCAGTATTGTCCGTACGGACCAATACATGCTTGCCTAACAGCAGTGGCCGAAACTGCCGCAAGGCTAGATGCACTGCCAGCAGCTCTAGGCAGTTGATGTGCCAAAGCAGCCGAGGCCCCGTCCAGAGCCCCGAGGCTGCCTGCCCGTTGCATGTAGCGCCCCAGCCCGTGCTGGAGGCATCTGTTGTGACAACAACATGCCGAGACACTTGTTCTAAGGGCACCCCGGCCCGTAGAAAGACAAGGTCCGTCCAGGGGCTGAAGGAGCGGCGACACTCCTGTGTGATGTTCACCCGAAGTGCACCGCGGCGCCATGCCCACCTCGGGACTCGGGAGTGTAGCCAGTGCTGAAGTGGTCTCATATGAAGCAATCCGAGCGGCGTGACCGCGGCTGCGGATGCCATATGCCCCAGGAGCCTCTGAAACCGTTTCAGTGGAACCACAGTCCTGCCTCCGAAGGAACTCAGGCAGTTCAGCACCGACTGGGCGCGCTCCTCCGTGAGGCGCGCCATCATACTCACCGAGTCTAACTCCACACCAAGAAAAGAGATTCTCTGCGCAGGGGAGAGCTTGCTCTTTTCCCAGTTGACCCGAAGCCCCAACTGGCTGAGGTGCCGAAGCACCAGATCCCTGTGATCGCACAACTGTTCTCGGGACTGGGCCAGAATGAGCCAGTCGTCGAGATAGTTGAGGATCCTGACGCCCACTTCCCGTAACGGGGCAAGGGCGCCCTCTACGACCTTCGTGAAGACACGGGGAGAGAGGGAGAGCCCGAAGGGGAGGACCCTGTACTGCCATGCCCGACCTTCGAACGCAAACCGTAGGAACGGTCTGTGTCGGGGAAGGATCGAAACATGAAAGTAAGCATCCTTCAGGTCGATCGCTGCAAACCAATCCCGGGGCTGTATGCATTTGATCATACGCCTGTGCGTCAACATCTTGAACGGGAGCCTGTGCAGGGCCCGATTTAGGAGTCGCAAATCCAGGATTGGTCGAAGACCACCGCCCTTCTTGGGTACGATGAAGTAAGGGCTGTAAAACCCCCGCCTCATCTCGGCTGGAGGGACCGGCTCGATTGCACCCTTTGCCAGGAGGACAGCAATCTCCTCGCGCAAGACAGGAGCGTTCTGAACTCTCACCGAGGTCTCTAGAACGCCGCTGAACTTGGGAGGTCGCCTGGCGAACTGAATCGCGTAGCCGAGTCGAATTGTGCGCGTGAGCCAGCGAGACGGGCTGGGCAGCGCAAGCCACGCTTCCAGACGCCGAGCAAGTGGCTCCAACGGTACAATCGACGTACCTGCGGTGGTGCAGCGAAGGGGAGTAGAGGTGGATGGTACAGAAGGCAGTGCGTTCTGCAGCATCCACGCGGAACTCCCTGGGTCCCAAAGGGGACTGGCTAGAGGTGCGTGGGGAGGCACTGCGTCCCCGAACCGCGCTCTCTTGGCCGCTGGCAAAATGGGTCGCGGGCGAGAGTGAGGAGGCAATGCGTCGCACACTGTCAGCCCGAGGACCTGAGAACCCGGAGGAAAAGGAAATTGCTCTTTCTTTGAAAATGTGGGTGCCGCTGACCCTTGGGCCAGCGGCGGAACAGAAATAAAGGGGAACATAGGATTCTCCACCCGGCCCTCCACCGGGGGAAGGAGCGACGCTGTCCTCGTCGTCTCCTGAGAAAGAGCAAACTCCAACATCTCCGGGTTGCCCGCGTCAGGGCCGCCTCGCCGACTTCCTGGTCGATTTGGGGCCCGGATGGGACGCGGGGGACGCCGCACTCCTGCGAGAGGCTCGACGCGCCGGCCTAGCTTCCGCCTCAGCACGGGGCGGAGCAGCTCTGGAGGACGCAGGAGGGCGTCCACGGCGACGAGCAGACGGAGGTCTGGTCCTAGGGGCAGCCGCCGCTGCCTGAGCATCCCGCCGTGGCAGGATGTGCTGGATCGCCTCGGTCTGCTTCTGCACTGCCGAGAACTGCTGGGCAAAGCCCTCGACAGTGTCGCCGAACAGCCCAGCCTGGGAGATGGGGGCGTCGAGAAAGCGTGCTTTGTCGACGTCCTTCATCTCCGCCAGGTTGAGCCAGAGATGGCGCTCCTGGACCACGATAGTGGACATCGCCTTCCCGAGGGACCGCGCCGTGACTTTCGTCGCTCGTAGAGCGAGGTCAGTCGCCGTGCGCAGCTCCTGCATCAACCCCGGGTCGGAACTACCCTCGTGCATCTGTTTGAGTGCCTTGGCTTGGTGAACCTGCAGGATCGCCATGGCATGCAGGGCAGAGGCTGCCTGACCCGCAGCACTATAAGCCTTGGCTGCCAGAGCAGCCGTGAGCTTACAGGCTTTGGACGGGAGACGCGGACGGTTCCTCCAAGTGGCGGCGTTCCGCGGGCACAAGTGCACCGCGACCGCTTGCTCCACCTGGGGAAGGGCCGCGTACCCCCTGGCAGCCCCGCCGTCGAGGGTAGTGAGGACGGAGGAGGCAGACGAGTGGCTTCTGGCCGTGAAAGGGGCCATCCACGACTTCGCCAGCTCCTCATGCACCTCCGGGAAGAAAGGCACCGGAGTAGGGCGCGGTTGTGAGCCGCGTCCCGCTCCGAGAAACCAATCATCCAACCGCGAGGGCTCGGGACTGGGTGGTCTGTTGACCTCCAGCCCGATGCTCGCGGCTGCCCGGGCAAGCATGGCCGTCAGCTCTAAGTCCGATGCGGCGGAGGCGACCACACCCGAAGGGGGCAGCCCCACCGCACCTTCATCCTCAGAGGACGTAAGCCCATCCCCCGATGCTGCGATCGACATACTATCTTCTGGTGGCGCCCCGAATGATATGTTGGCCATCCCGTGGGAAGAACCAGCAAAATCACCCAGGAGCCGGACGGGATCCTCACTGCGTGAGGAGTAAGAGGTCCGTGGGGACGTGCCCGGCGGAGAAGCTCTTACTGTAGCCCTCGGATCTCCCAGAGCGCCAGCCGGTGGTCCTCTGCTCGAGCCAGAGAGACCAGGGCGGGTGGCGGCAGAGGGTGCCAATCCTTGCAAGAAGGAAAGGCGAGATCGCAGCGAAGTCATGTTCATACGCCCACAACAGGCGCATGAATCATCCACGAGCGCCGCTTCAGCGTGCTGAATGCCCAGACACTGAAGACAACGATCGTGTCCGTCATCCATAGACAGAAAACGACCGCAACCAAGAGGACACGGACGAAGCGGCATCTTGAAAAAGACGCGATCGTCCGTGATTTGCTCTTTTAGATTTTGCTCTCTTAGTTGAAGTGCCCAGGGGAATCGCTGGTGAAAAGGGACTCCGCTGACTGCACCGTGACGCCAACCAGGAACAATTCGAGACGAAAGGCTTTGTGGAGATCAGCGTGCTTCTCATCCACTCGGCTCCGAAGTAAAAATCTGATCAGTGGATGCACCTGTCGCCCTTTTATACCCGTATGCACGGGGAGGGGCTCAGGTATGCAAATTCCACTAGCCAATATTCATTGGCGTTTTCTCTTTACAGAGATGATTGGGGCTTCCAGGTA
Organism: Aspiorhynchus laticeps; assembly: GCA_023376895.1. Classification (NCBI taxonomy): domain Eukaryota; kingdom Metazoa; phylum Chordata; class Actinopteri; order Cypriniformes; family Cyprinidae; genus Aspiorhynchus; species Aspiorhynchus laticeps. Next base: position 42,499,178 of record CM041802.1, read on the forward strand.
AATCCCCTTATGTCGTCACGACATAACTCGTAGTGACCGACAGATAGGGAACTGTCACAGTATGAGTCAGAAATTAACTTTTACGTAAAGAAGTTATATTTACATAAGTATTTTTGTACCGTGTGTTTGGTCATGCTAAAAATGCAAAAAAAATAAATCTTGGATGCAAAACGAGCAGATCAAAATGCAGTGCTGTAATTGACACTTTTTATGCATTTTCATGTTTTATTATGCATTATTATTTTAATATTTATCCCTGTATTAAAAAAAATGTTATTTTTGTTAGCACTTTTGCATCAAGCCTCTATTAATTTCCAACCCTGTATCACAGTAACAGTGCATTTCACAATATATAGTGATTTCAACTCCAAATATGTTCATCTGAACTCTACACTACCATTTAAAAGTTTGGGGTTGGTCATATTTTTACATGTTTTTAAAAGAAGTATTTTCTTCTCACCGGGGCTGCATTTATTTAGTCAAAAATACAGTAAAAACAGTAAAATTCTGAAATATTATTACAATTTAAAATAGCTGTTTTCTATGTGAATATCTGTTAAAATATAATTTATTTCTGTGAATTTTCAGCATCATTAATCCAGTCTTCAGTGTCACATGATCTTCAGAAATCATAATAATATGCTGATTTTCTGCTCAACAAACATTTCTGATTATTATCAATGTTGAAAACAGTTGTGCTGCACAATATTTTTGTGAAACTGTGATACATTTTATTTTTCAGTATTCACAGATGAATAGAAAGTTCAAAAGAACAGCATTTGTTTGAAATAGAAATCTTTTGTTACATTATAAATGTGTTCTCTGTGGTTGTAGGATAAATCAGGCGCGTGTGTATCTGCAGGCGTATAGAGTGGGCTACAAAATCCAGTGTCCCGACAAAACAAGATGAACACCATGAAGTCTACAGTAAACCTCTCACTTAATAGGCAGCCAGACACACTCACTCAGATATGATCAGATTGTGTATATTGGCTTTTGCACATTGTGCATGTGTGTTTTTACAGACTAATAAAGGTATTTTTATGTGACTTATTAACATGATTGTGTGATCCTCTTTGAACTGCTGTGCAAATGTTTAACTGAGTAAATCCAGGTAATCTGAAACTACCAAAGGAAGATGAAAACGGTGCATGACTTCTGCTCACAGTGGCGTGTGAATGTGCTGAATAAACGTGTGCTGCTTATACTGCTGTATGAAACATGACTGAGAGTTACAGAGACAGTTAACACTGCCATATATTACATGAGAGGAGAGACACTGAGCTGTTTGCTGACCGGAAGACGTCTAAAGACATGTGTGATCTGAAGAAAACCAGACGAGCATCAGCCGAGGAGGAGCAGGTAAAATAATACACTAAATAGTCATATAAACACGTTATTGTGATTTAAACAGAAAAAGATACAGTAAAAATCTCTTACCATAAAATACAGTGAAATTGTAATGTGAAATATTGTAAAAATGTTTTTGGAAAGAACATTTTTTTAGGGAAATCTGTAATACAGCAATTTTATTTAATTGTTTAGGCACCAATTCTGTCTATTAACTAGCTGTTTATAAGCATGCATATTACTAGCATATTGGCTGTTTATTAGTACTTATTAATGCCTTATTCTGCATGAGCATATTTTAGATTCCTTAATCCTACCCTATACCTAAATTTAACAACTACCTTACTGATTATTAAGAAGCAGTAATTAAGAGATTATTGAGGCAAAAGTCAGAGTTAATAGTGAGAACTGGATGTGAAAATAAAAAGTGACTCAATTTTAATTGTTTCGATCATGCATTTACAGTAAAACATTTTAAAATTGTCAGTAACTGTAATCTAATTATTTTGTATTTAAATATTGACGTTTCTTCATTTAATATTAGTTATGTACAAATGGGTGTTTATGTTACATACTGTATGGATTATAACATATCAAGACTGAAATACATACAGATATTATTATTTTATACTTCTGATGACTTAAGAGTTCATTTCAGTATCAACTTTTAGATGTTCATCCTAAAATCCAATTAATAATAAGCGAATAGCCTAATAATGACGATGAAGATTTTAACATTAAAACGATATATATTTATAATAATAAAAATAATGTTTTTTATTTTATTCATTAACTTTATTTAGTAAAATTACACACAAATGAGTCAATAGTTGTCATCCACACTGTAAAAATGATTTTTTTCAAAGCTGCGAATATGTGTATATTCAGTGTGTTACTGTCTGAATCAAATGATTCACGAACCTGCTCTGAAGTTCCAATCTGAATCAAATGATTCGTGATATTTTCTCCTAATCCCGATCTGAATCAAACGATTCGCTGTACACGATCCGAAGCGCTTCGAAACTGAATCATTTTGCAACGCATGATTTAACTGATTCAGAGTTTCACTCATCACTACGTGTTCTTTAAAATCATCACAAGTGTTGTCGAAACTCGAAAATGAATGGCTCTTTTGATCTGTTTTTTGCAAGTGAATCGCTTGAACTGAATGATCGACGTCACGAGTTTGAATCAATCGAAGCGGTTCCAGTGTAAATGACTCACTTAATGTCCCTAGCGTGATTAGGCCCCTGTTAAAGGGACAGTTCACCCAAAAATGAAAATTCTGTCATTTACTCACCCTCAAGTAGTTCAAACCTGTATGAATGTGTTTGTTCTGCTGAACACAAAGGAAGATATTCTGAAGAATGAGGGAAACAGAGCAGTTCTGGATCATATTTTTTCCTACTATGGAAGTCAATGGTGCCCCAAAACAGCCTGGTTACAAACTTTCTTCAAAATATCTTCCTTTGTGTTCGGCAGAACAAAGAAATTCATACAGGTTTGGAACTACTTGAGGATGAGTAAATGATGACTGAATTTTCATTTTTGGGTGAACTATCCCTTTAACATCACATCGCTCCTTTAGCAGGGGCTGAATATGAACGGGTCCTTCAGGAAGGTTCTGGATTTGAGTTCTGGAGACCCTCACAGCGCTGGAATCAAGCCAATAACCTTTGTGAGACAGGTCAGGCAAGTTGTTAATTGTTGCTTAAATAAGTGATATATTGAGCATAAATGATCACTGACTGCATGATGGCAAAAACTGAGAGACTGAGGAGGAGCTTCTACCCTCAAGCCATCAGGCTCCTAAACTCCGTCTCATAACATCTACAGGACTCAATTTAATAAACTGTAAAAACATTCATCATTCTCCATCATCCGCATTGCTGCTGTGTGTACATACCCGGTACAACCTGTTTGCACATTCCTCTTGCACATCCCTGTTTATAATAATATTTATTAAATCCACAGTAGACTGTATTGCACATTTTATTTCATTGCACATTTTACTCCTTATTTTATTTAATTTTTTATCTTACTCTTACCTATATTTATATACCTATTCTCTTGTGTTATGTTTCATTTTTTTATTTTATTTTTTGCACTGTCCATTGAGCGGACCTGTCCTGACCTACATTTCACTACTGATTATACCCTGTATGATTGTGTATGTGACAAATAATAAAGAACCTTGAGAACCTTGAACCTTGACTGAATTACAGAAGAGCACAGAATGTGACCTGCTCTCTGGTTTTGAGGAACAGAACGTCTGAACAAAACCGACTCTATTGACTGGATGCACATTGCTGCTTATTGTGAATGATTCATCAGTGCTCGTTAATATAATGAACACAATGTTTCTCCTCATAATCTTTCGTCAATATGTAACAATGCACTCTGCTTCTGAAAGAACTTTTGCTTTTGAATCAAGTCACGTTGCTTTTTTTCTTGCTGTAAACGCGTCACACTGCAGAAGTGAGCGAATGGTGTTGATATTGATTTGTTGTGTCTGTCAGATCACAGCTGGATGTGTGTATCCCAGAATCCTGCAGGATGATGATGCTCTTCCTCCTGACGCTCGTCTCAGAGCTCAGAAACTCCTCAGTCACTTTGATGGAGGCAGTATCGGTATAGATTCTGTGTGTTTGTGTCTATATGGTGGTGTTATATATATATATATGTAAAATACACAAAAATAATATTATAAAATAATAAATATATTATTATATTATATGCAATATTGTGTGTATAAACATTTATAACTTCTAATTAACATATTATAATTTCTAATTAGTTTGATATATAATGTAGTTTGTAATATATATATTTATATATATATATAAGCAATTTCACACTCGTAGACGTGAGGTATGGCTGTATATCAGCATGTCTGTGATTCGGCTGCAGGCTGAGTGTCGTAGGTAATCACAGCATGCTGATATACAGCCATGTCTCACGTCTACTTGTGTGATATTGCTTATATATATACAATTTTCATTTTTAACATTGCATTTTTAACAGTTGCTAAAACTGTCATGTGACCTGTGAGTCTCACGATCTGATTGGCTGTCTGGTCACTTCTCTTTTCAGGTTCATACACGGAGACCTGTGGATCAATGCATGTGAGAAACACTATAGCAAAGTCTATTTCTCTGCGGGACGGAGGCGTCCCGTCCAGTCCAGAGCAAGTCTTCATCACTGTTGACACCCAGAGAGCTTTGATGGTACAAGCCAAAATCATTTATATTATAACTTCAGCTGTGGGTAATTAGAGGCATGTTTAATGCAGAAAATCTTTTTATTGTGGAGTAAAGATCTGCTGCTGATGGTCTTGATCAATGATAAAGTTCATCAAGCTCATATCATTACTGAACTGAATGCAGGTGATGCTGCGGCTGCTCTGTCAATCAGAGGGAGTGTCTGCGGTTATGATCCCAGACCCCGCCCCTCACACTCTGACACGCCTCCTGGACAGGATGGGTGTGGTTCCGGTGTCCTATCAGCTGCGAGAGCAGAGTGGGTGGAGCTTTGGGAGGGCGGAGCTAAACAGAGCCATTCAAGCGTCGAGAGGGCGGTGCTTTCCACGGGCAATTTACATCAGTAACCCTGGCAACCCCACAGGTACTGGACAATATATACACAATATATTCATAATGATTTTGCGGGTGATTTAATATGAAGCAGTACTGTGAAAATACTGTGATTCTTCTGGTTTCATAACTGCTATGTTAAGATGTTTTGACAGCAGCACTGATTTAAATTTCAGGAGCAAAAACAGTGTTAGTTATGGAAGCTTTTATATTAATAATTGTATTTAACTGTGACATTTTATCTCACAATTCAGAGACAGTTTTTACTTGCAATTTAAAGATATCGCAGAATTGTGAGAATAAAAAGTCACAATGACCTTTTTAAAATATTCTTCAAATTAAATTAAACTTTTTCTCTCTTTCTTTTTTCTTGATTATACACTGGCTTTTTATGTCACAATAGCGTTTTTTCTGAAATAAAAATGTCAAATAAAAAAATTAATCAAAAAGCGTAATTCCACCTTTTTATCTCACAATTGTGAATTTATATATCACAATTCAGACATTTCCTCTGAGTTGAGAATCACAATTTGGACTTTTTTCTTGCAATTTGGTGACGTAAAGTCAGAAGTCTGAGAAGAAAAGTCTGAATTACAAGACTAAAGATAAAATCAGAACCGTGAAATGTAACCAGGGAAAGCAAGAGCTGGTCAAATGTAAAAAAATTAATAAAAAAAAATTAATAAACCTGTTACTTGAATGCAATGTAAGTCGCTTTGGATAAAAGCGTCTGCTAAATGCGTAAATGTAAATGTAAATGTAATGTAAAATCAAAAGGTCATTTCAATCAATGAAGTCTTGAATCAAAAAAAAAGATTTATATTATATTATATATTTTTTTCTTGTGTTCATTTGGTAAAACAGTCTGCGAACAATAACAAGATTTAATTTATTTTAATTAAATATTTTAATTCTTACAATAAATATTTTGCAATAACAACAATGCACTAGTCAACAATGGCTGTTTTAACTTTTACAGTAAATATATAAATTATGCATCTAATACTGTCAAAAAGCTGAAATATATTTAGGGTAATTTTTAATCGGTATTGCTCAGCCCTAATAGAGATATGCACACAGAACAAAGATTAATTAGCCATCTAAAACTGAATTATTAATTACAGGTGCTAATCCTCTGATTAAAGTGTTAAAATGACTTCAAATGATATTCTGTGGTACCAGAAGTGATGTACATGATACTCCAAGGCAGAATATTATAGTGTCATCGTAGTATTGAAGAGCTATGGTAATACTGTGGTTGTTTTTGTTAGTGAAATGATGAATTGTCATATATATGTGGGTTTTTCAGGTCATGTTCAGAGCACAGAGTGCATTCAGGATGTGATTCGCTTTGCTGCAGATGAAGAGCTTTTCTTGTTGGTCGATGAGGAAAGTGTTTTAATCTTCATTATTTGAATTGATTATTTGGTCATGTTTTTTACTTTGTAATAATGATATTTTGGTGACACTTTACAATAAGGTGTCATTTGTTAACATTAGTTAATGTATTAACTAACATGAACAAACAAAGAACAATGCATTTATTAATCTTTGTTAATGTTAGTTAATAAAAATACAGTTGTTCATAGTTTATTCATGTTAGTTCACAGAGCATTAACTAATGTTAACAAACACAACTTGTGATTTTAATAATGCATTAGTAAATGCTGAAATTAACATGAACTAAGATTAATAAATGCTGTAGAAGTATTGTTCATTCTTAGTTCATGTTTACTAAAGTTGTTAACTAAAGAACATTATTGTAAAGTGTTACTGATATTTTCTCTATCTCAGGTTGATCAGGACACAGTTTTTGCGGACGGCTCAGAGTTTGTGTCTTATAAGCGTGTTCTGGCTGAGATGGGTGAACCTTATTCTGATGGAGTTCAGCTGGCTTCACTGCATTCGCTCTCCAGCGGCATCATGGGAGAGTCCGTTTTCAAAATAATCATTCCTTATATCAGGGATAAATAGAGATAATAAAACCAAATGAACATGATAAATGAACATCAAAGAAGTCTGTTCTGTTCACCAAGGCTGCATTTGTTGATCAAAAAGATGTAAAAACAGTGAAATATTATTAAGGTTAAATATTATATTAAAATGTAACTTATTGCTGTGATCAAAGCTGACTTTTCAGCATCATTACTCCAGTCTTCAGTGTCACATGATCTTCAGAAATCATTCTAATATGATGATTTGCTGCTCAACAGACCTTTCTGATTTAATTCAACTTAAAATCAGTAAAAGTGACCGGGACGTCTCCAGTAGGTCTGCTCATTCAGTGTTTGTGTCTGATGCAGGTGTGGGTTCAGGACGGGGTATATGGAGCTGCTGAACGTTGATGAAGCTGTAATGTTATACACTGAGGTTCTTCTGACGGGAGATCTGTGCCCTCCTGTGATTGGTCAGATCGCTCTGGATGTCATGGCTGATCCGCCCCGTCCTGGAGAACCTTCCTACAGTTTATACACACAGGTACGTGACAAAACTATGGAAGCTCATTTCTGCCATGAGATAAACACATTAAAAAATCTAGCAATTCTGAGTTTATATCTATTTGTGCTTTTTTTCTCACAATTCTGAGTTACATATCACAATTTGGAATTTTTTTTCGCAAATGTGATTTTATATCTCACAAACTAAGCCTTTTACTTGTGAATCTCAGTTTATATCTCACAATTCAGACTTTTTTTAATTGTGAATTTCATAAACCTGAGTTTATATCACAATTTGAGCTTTTTCTATCTGAGTTTATATCTCATAATTCAATTTTTTTCTTGCAAATCTGCATTTACATCTCACAATTAATATTTTTTTTTCTTGTGAATCACAGTTTATTCTGACTTTTTCTGGCAAGTCTGAATTTATATCACAATTTTTACTCAGAACTGTGAATTTTTAGTCAGAACTGTGATATAAAAAGTTGC
>CM041802.1:42512050-42607050 GCA_023376895.1 Aspiorhynchus laticeps
CAGAAAAATGCACTTCCAAATCTGTGGCAACAACGATGGGAACATAATTCATGTATTTAAAAATTGTATTTCATCTCTGTTGCAACAGTTTTGGAAGTGTCTAAAATGACTGAACCCATATGTACAAGTCATTGGTGTTTGGTGATGAGTTTTTGGCTCAAGGTCTGCATTTACAGTCACACCAGAGGTGTTAAACTGGGATTAGGACTTGGTTTTATGCAGACCAGTCAAGTTCTTCCACACTGACTCAATCAATCATTTTCTTTTTGAACCTTGTCTTATACACAGAGACATTGTCATGTTAGAATAGAAAAGAGTCCAAACTGTTGACTATAATATTAGAAGCACACAATTTCCTAGAATATCATTATATGCTTTAACATTAAGATTTGTACTCATAGAAATTACTAAAGTAGTCAAACCTGTTCATTAGAAGGGGGCGACCCAATACTTTTGGAAATGTGTGTGTGTGTGTGTGTGTGTGTGTGTGTGCCTATATGAAGAGTTCATGCAAAAACAGATAACTGCGTTTTTAACAATTTTCAAAAATCATGTTTTTTTTTGTGCATTCCAATTAATCTCAATCAAACTACAGATGGGTTATTTTGAGTATGTAAAAATAACTAAAAAATACAACTAACACATTAAAAACATTATAACAAAATAAAAAACATGATAAAAAAAAATTGAGTTAAAAATTGAGTTTTTGCAAATAAACTCTTCATATGGGATTTGTTAATTTCAGCTTTGCATTTAAGTTTGCTCTTCTTGTTTTTGTCTTCCCCCAGTTTTGTTACTTTTATATTTTGACATGTCTGTATTCCGGTTTTTGCAGTGGTAACTGAGTCAGCTTCTGTTGTAGGGTTCAGTGTGAGTCAGCTCGGAACCGGAGACAGGTGAAGCGCTCCCGATCAATGTACAGCGCCGGTGATGTCACAGCTGCACGGACATCGGTGCCGTTTTTCCCGGTGTTTACTACATCTACATGCGAGTGTCATGCGATCTAGCGTGTGTAGCGCGTGAGGTTCGCTCTCCGCCGCATCGGTGCAGACTCTCCGTGCCGAACACGTCATCCCGGTTAGTAACGGTAGTAGGATTCCACGCGCTCTGGATGTTTCCGTTCATCCGTGTGTGTGCTGCATCAGGGCGGGATGCGATCGACGGTCTGCGCGCTTCTGCTTCCCGTGTGTCGTGTCGGTTGATCGGTTAACGGAGTGAGGAGGAGTCTCCATCCCTCCCCCCTCTTCCCCGTCTCTGTGATTCTTCCTCGCCGTTAACGGGGGCTGCACCGGGGGTCCCGCGGCTCTGATGGCGGCGGCCGCGCCAGAGCAGGAGGATGTGGACCGGCGGCCCATCAGAAGAGCTCGATCCAAGAGCGACACACCGTACCTGACCGAAACCAGGCTGTCCTACACACTACAGACAGGTGAGTGTGTGCGGTCACTGCTGTACTGTGGTAATACCATGCTACTGTCATGTATACCATGGTACTGAATGATCATTGGATGGTAGCAGCATGGCACGCTAAGTAAGGAATACCATGATATTACACTGGTACCAAATGTCTAAAACACGTGCTTTACCATATTAGTGTCCAAAATATTAATAATGAGTGACTAACACATAGACAAGAAGGTACTTAAAGAATACCATGTATATGCATTTTGATATGGTACTAAATGATTAGCTCCTGCATATATGCATACAAGCTATTTTGAAAAATACCATGGTACATATGTAAAGAATAAAATCTGGTGCATTATACCATGTTACTTAATTTACTCCAAAGTACTTCAAAGAATTCCTATATTATCATGGTACATGTCTAAAAAATGTGGTATTTTCTGGATGATTACATATCCAAATGATATTATTTACATATACTCCCAAGTACTTTTTGATATGGTCCTAATGATTAGCTGCATATATGCACATACAAGCTATTTAAAAAAATACCATGGTACATATGTAAAGATTCAAAAATGGTGCATTATATACTGTTATATTTAGTGAATTTACTTCGAAGTACTGTCAAAGCATTCCAGTATTACCATGGTACGTGTCTAAAAAACATGGTACTGGATGATTACCATATCCATGTGGTACTATTTACATACTACTTCAAAGTATTTTGAAGAATACCATGGTACAGTGGCCAAAAAGTCACAGTACTTAAGGAATACCATGGTATATGCACTTTAATAAAGTACCAAATACACATGTGCCATTATAACTGTTAACTGACATATACCATGCTATTTATAGTATTTATTCCAAGGTACTTCAAAGGATTCCAATATTACCATGGTAAATGTCCAAAAACATGGTATTGCATGACACTGGATGATTACCGTCTATATACTACAATATTTAATTCAAAGTACTAGTGGAATACTATGATATTACCATGGAACAGTGATTAACATATAAACATGTAAACATTTTTCCATACTCAAGGAATACTATGGTAAATACACTTTGATAAAGTATCAAACATGGTATGGATGGCTCTGGATGATTATATACCCATATACTACTGTGCTTACTTGGTACTCCAAAGTATTTAAAAAAATGACCATGGTACCAGGGTTGTATAAGTGCTCCAGAGGTGTGTTTTGGAGATGCAGATGTTTGTGTAGGGGAAACACACACACACACACTGCTGATGCGGTGAGTCATGCAGTTCAATGTGCTCATCTTAAGGAGGTTGAGGATCTCAAGACGTGACCTCATTAGTTCATCTGCTGGATTTGTATATATTAGCAGCATTATATTTCAGATCTTCAGTTCTGTCACCATCATCTCAATCCAAGCCTGTATGACTGTATTAATTCACTAAAGGAGATGTTTAGGCTGAATGCATGAGCTTTATTTTCCATGCAATGAAAGCAGGTGGTGATTTCTAGTCTATTTGAGCTCTATTACTGTCTGTCAGTATTACCATACTGTCTATTACGTCTGTAGGACTCGTGAACTCAGAATTCAACTGTTGAACATCTCCATCACAGATCTCAAATCCTGCAGTTCAGTTTGTTTTTAGATGAGTTTGTGTCTTTTTTTGTTCTTTTTTTGGAGAATCAGATTTGGAGAAATGTGTCTCTGCATCAGTGTCTCAGCAATGGATGCTCTGCAGTGAATGGGTGCCGTCAGAATGAGAGTCCAAACAGCTGATAAAAACATCACAATAATCCACAAGTAATCCACACCACTCCAGTCCATCAGTTAACATCTGGAGAAGACAAAAAATGAAACTAATCCATCAAGACATTTTTATAACCATTATTTTTAAGTCCATAATTCATAACAACGCTTCCTACAGTGAAAAAGTGGTCTGGTCTGAATCAGGAGAGAAATCTGCACATTTTTAGTTTAAGTGCATGTTTTCTAGTGTGTTATTGTGACATCACTGATATGATACTCCAGTGTGAGTGTGATGAAATCATAGTGAAGCAGTGATGGACAGCACTGTGACCTACAGGCTGCTTTTCCTGTCACAATCAATCTATTAAGTGTAAAGTGTGTGTGTGTGTGTGTTAGAGCCGCTGGAAGCTGTTTCATCTCATTAGTGTTTTCAGGGCAGATCAGCGCTGATGCTCCTCAGATATTCAGACCTTCAATTAAACTTCAAACCATTGCATTCAAAGTTTATTTTATAGATCATTTCATTTGTAGATGTGTTGTTTATTTTGACATTTTACAAAGTTTAAGTTTGAAAATCTTGTCCAGTCCCTTAGTGTATTAGTCCCTTGAAGTATTATTTCTATATTATTATTGTATTTATTATTTTGATTTCAGTTTTAGTAATTTTAGCACTTCAATTTTAACTTATTTTAGTTGCTGAGGCAACATTTCAATTTCATAAATTAAATTTAAGTTTTTCTAAATATTTAAATATTTTATTTCAGCTTTATTTCACTTTAAAGGGGTCATATGACGTTGCTAAAAAGAACATTATTTTGGGTATTTGGTGTAATGCAATGTGTTTATGTGGTTTAAGGTTCAAAAAACACATTATTTTTCACATACTGTACATTATTGTTGCTCCTCTATGCTCCTCCTTTCTGAAACGCATCGATTTTTACAAAGCTCATCATTCTGAGAAGCGATGTGTGCTCTGATTGGCCAGCTATCCAGTGTGTTGTGATTGGCCGAATACCTCAAGCGTGAGATGGAAATGTTACGCCCCTCACAGTATTGTGATGCCGTGTCCCGGTGCGACAAGACAAAAACAATAAAACCCATTACAAACGAGGCATTTGTTGCATCCAGTGAGGACATAATTACTGATTATAATGACTTATACTGTCTTTTTACGCGTCGTTTTGCATCGCACCACGTAAACATTACCATGTCTGCATTTGTGATCAGAGAAACAACAAACAGCAAGCACTACTCTACACTGCTCAAAACTCCTGTTTGAATCATCAGTGGCAAATTCTTTAAATATGAAAACATACTTACAGGCTGTGAGTCAGAAGCACCAGACTGTCCTTGCAAAGTTGGAATTGCCCCACTTTATAGAAAAAGCCAGCATTGTAGGCTACTCTTCCAGGTTCAGGAAACAGTCCTCCGTAAAATGCGCTGCACACACTCTAATATTTGTGTTGAACTGTTCTGGAACAGTGTTGTAAATACAACTTAACCACTGATTTCTAGTTGTGTCCTCTTTTGGAAGCCCAAACAAAGTAGTTTCGCTTTCACAACGAAACACAGCGTCTCCAGGACATGACGCCAGCGGCAGCAACAATACTACAGCCAGAATAAAAATCACGCCCCCTTTCATTGCGTGTACATTTGGGCGGTGTTATGAAAATCTCCCCACATCGTGACATAGACATGTGGGGCGTGTTTGAATGAGGTGTTTTAGGGGGACGTGGTCGAGTCTTAACTTTTATAAAGAATATCTCTTTAGTTTTGAGACTTTAGTCTTTGCAACTTCAGGGATCTTATCTATGCACAAACAGCTTGTAACACTCCAAAGAGAAAGAAACACTTGAAATCACATTTACATTTACATTTATGCATTTAGCAGACACTTTTATCCAAAGCGACTTACATTTGCATTCAAGTTAGTTTTACATTTGATCAGCTCTTGCTTTCCCTGGGAATCGAACCCATGATCTTGGTGTTGCTAACGCCATGCTCTACCATTTGAGCTACAGGAAAGCCTATGATCACATCATATGACCCCTTTAACCAAAATTACTTTTAATAGTTTCAGTTAATAACAGCACTGGTCATTAAATCATGGACGTGTCCAGTCACTCAGTGTTCTTTAGGGAAGTGTCATTTCCTACACTATTATAGTATTTATTTTGAATTAACTTTTATTATTATTTTTAATATATATTTTACATTTATTATAGTATTTTCAATTTAATTTTAGTTTTAATTTTATTATTTAATTTTAGTTTAGGTTTAAGTAATTTTGTTGTGTGCTTGTCATTTTATTTATATTTATTTCTATGATTTGTTGACAGTGCTGTTATTGTTAACTAAATGTAAAACTAATAAAAAAAAATGTTAATTGAAATAAAGCTGAAATAACTCAAATTATGAAACTTAAAACTAAAATAAAAATAAATTAAAGCTAAATAGAATATATATTCTTTAAAAGCACAACAAAATGAATCAAACTTACATTTAAATCAAACCAAAAATATAAAAATCTATTCTATTTAGCTTTGTGTTTTTATTTCAGTTTTAGTTTCTGAAGTTGAAGTTCTACATCTAATATTTACATTTATTTCAGCTTTATTTCAATTAAAAATGTTTTTAGTTTCAGTTAAAATAACAGCCCTGCTGAAGTGTTACTAGTATATCTTGCTGTGTTGTTCTTGTGGTTGAATGAGCTGATAGATCAATATGCTGTGAGAGTATTTCACTGAGACCAGACACAACACACACTCATCTGATACTCACACACACACACACACACATCGCCTGCAGCCTCGTCCCCACATCCATGTGTGTGTATCTGCCCAGAATGAGCCAATCACTGAACCATGTGTTAGAATGTCAGCTGTATTACCGCTGTATGTGTATGTGTGTGTGAGTGTGTGTGTGTGTGTGTGTGCTACAGGGATACAGTTGCATAACATCATGGATTAAACTATTTGTCTATGCGTCAAGCTGACTTCTGTAGCAGCAGGATGAGTTACAAAACACGTCTCTTCAGATCATCATGATCATCATTCGCTTTGTGCTTTAAATACTGCCATTTACTGACATTAGCATTCATTTGTAGTCATTTAGTAAATGAAGCTTAATTGAAGTTTTAGAGACAAATATTAGGTAATTGGGTAAATGTATTCAATATGTATCCAGGTCACATTTTAACCCCCCAAAAAAGGTAATATATGATTTTGCATAAAGGAAATTAAGTCTATTTTTTGCATATCCTCACCAGATGTGTCCAGATGTTTTGCTCTTCTTTTTTTTTTGTATTCTTATTTGTGATTCTCTAATTCAATACAGTTTTATTTTTCATCACTTTTTATTTATTTACATCACACTATTTTACATCTCTCTCTCTCTCTCGCTTATATTTATTATTTTTATTTGTTTGGAAAAGTCAGATTACATAAATTTCAGATAATTTCAGATTCATCATTGCTTTTTCATATATTTTCCCAAACAAGGATAAATTATATAAAGTAAATAAATAAAAATAAGATAAGAAAAAATAAAATAAGAAAATATACACAATAAAGGTCACATTTCACCCCCCCCCCCCCAAAAAGCTTAATTATGGTGCTGGTCATATAATTAGAATATCATCAAAAAGTTGATTTATTTCACTAATTCCATTCAAAAAGTGAAACTTGTATAATGTATACATTCATTCCAAACAGACTGATATATTTCAAGTGTTTATTTCTTTTAATTTTGATGATTATAAGTGACAACTAATGAAAACCCCAAATTCAGTATCTCATAAAATTAGAATATTGTGAAAAGGTTCAATATTGAAGACACCTGGTGCCACACTCTAATCAGCTAATTAACTCAAAACACCTGCAAAGGCCTTTAAATGGTCTCTCAGTCTAGTTCTGTAGGCTACACAATCATGGGAAGACTTGAAGTCATGTATGCAAGACATGGGTTTCAGCTGTCGCATTCCTTGTCAAGCCACTCTTGAACAACAGACAGCTCAGAAGCGTCTGCAGACATGGACTGCTGCTGAGTGGTCCAAAGTTATGTTCTCTGATGAAAGTAAATTTTGCATTTCCTTTGGAAATCAGGGTCCCAGAGTCTGGAGGAAGAGAGGAGAGGCACAGAATCCACGTTGCTTGAGGTCCAGTGTAAAGTTTCCACAGTCAGTGATGGTTTGGGGTGCCATGTCATCTGCTGGTGTTGGTCCACTGTGTTTTCTGAGGTCCAAGGTCAACACAGCCGTATACCAGGAAGTTTTAGAGCACTTCATGCTTCCTGCTGCTGACCAACTTTATGGAGATGCAGATTTAATTTTCCAACAGGACTTGGCACCTGCACACAGTGCCAAAGCTACCAGTACCTGGTTTAAGGACCATGGTATCCCTGTTCTTAATTGGCCAGCAAACTCGCCTGACCTTAACCCCATAGAAAATCTATGGGGTATTGTGAAGAGGAAGATGCGATATGCCAGACCCAACAATGCAGAAGAGCTGAAGGCCACTATCAGAGCAACCTGGGCTCTCATAACACCTGAGCAGTGCCACAGACTGATCGACTCCATGCCACGCCGCATTGCTGCAGTAATTCAGGCAAAAGGAGCCCAAACTAAGTATTGAGTGCTGTACATGCTCATACTTTTCATGTTCATACTTTTCAGTTGGCCAAGATTTCTAAAAATCCTTTCTTTGTATTGGTCTTAAGTAATATTCTAATTTTCTGAGATACTGAATTTGGGGTTTTCATTAGCTGTCACTTATAATCATCAAAATTAAAAGAAATAAACATTTGAAATATATCAGTCTGTGTGGAATGAATGTATACATTATACAAGTTTCACTTTTTGAATGGAATTAGTGAAATAAATCAACTTTTTGATGATATTCTAATTATATGACCAGCACCTGTAGTAAAAACGAGAGAAAAGATCATGTGTATTAATATCCTTAATCTCTTTTGACATTAACATTAACTATTTTTTTTCTATTTTTTTATGGCAGTAATGAGAATTTGAGTGGGAAGTTAGTGAATGAAAATGTAAAATATCCTAATGATCCTAAAATAGCTTAATTTTAACACACACACAAAGAGCCTATTAAATGCATGCAACTTTATTTTGCACACACAGTGAAAACACAGATGCGAGAGAAAGACACACACACACAAACATATGATTAAAGTCACACATGCCACAATCAGTCATGTGGGGGATCATTTTCTCACAAACACACAGAATTAGTGCCAGAGATTGCCATCTGCTGGAGATTTTAGGATAGAAAGCATGAGAAAGAATATTCATTCCAGCATATGAGTCATGGTTCAGTTTATCCTGGATAATATTTCATCTGCACATGTTCCTCAGAGCTGATTCTGGGGCCAGTTTAGTGAAGCAACCGCAAAATCAGCAGATCTTAAAACAGACAGATTGAGATGCTGTGCGTTTAACACAATATTTCTCTTTATTACCAGTTTTTAAGGCATTCTACTCATTTCTATTAGGGTTAAATCAAGTACCATAGCATTGCCATAAGCCAAATATATATATATATATATATATATTTATTTTTTTTGGCCAAAATATATTTTAAATAAATGCTAAATAGGCCTATATGTTGTTAACAGTGAAGCTGAATGAAATACATTTTTGAAATTGGAAATATATTTAGTTTCACCTTTCATATAGCAAAATTTACAATCAATTTCAGGGGCAAGAAAAATAGATTTTGATTTAATAACATTTCATTTTTTAAATATTGTATATTTTAATATATATATTTTTTAGAACATTGTAAAGTAAGATTTTTATTCAAATATGTTGTGTTCACATATTATAGACAAAAAAAAATTTGTTTTTCTTCAAATGTGACACGTGTAAATGTATTTTCTTGGATTGAAACATACATATTTTAATGCATTTAAAAATATTTACATTTTTTACAATATATTAAAAAGAAAATAGGACAAAAATATACTTGCTAAAATATGTTTCAAATTATATTTTGTAACATATGTTAGCAAATAGGCTACATTTTTGCCCTTTTTTGTATATTCTGAAATGCATTTAAAAATATATATTTTTGAAAATATGTATGCATTTTTTTGTTTGCCCTATGTAAGCTACCTTGAAGTACAATGTTGATATTATTGTATATCAATTAGTAATGATAGTAATCATGTTACTGCAATATATTGATTACATATGTACATTAAAGTGAGCATGCTATTGTGGTCGATAATAGCAGTTAAATAATTTGATAAAAGATAATGCATAGTATACCTATTTTGATTGTATAATATTTAACATGTTACTGCAATATATTGTTACGATTGGTACTTTTAAAGGGCAGAATCTGTGGCGACTAAACAGTTAAATAATTTGTCAAAAGATAACATAACCTATTTATTAAATATCTACACGCTAATTATAGTAGGATTTTATGAAGATATATACGGATATGTAAAATCTACATAATTTTCTATGCCCTACAGATAATAAAGCAGCATTTTCCAATAGGTTTGGACACAGACGATGTTTGGGAAAATGGTTACCGTTATTATTTTTGTTTTAGTCCAGGTTTCTGTAAGCGCAGCCTCTAGCGGTGCGACCGCGTTCGGAAGACGGTGATGTAGGCGGGGTTTCTCGGTAGATCCGGGCTGGATCTGGACCGTGTGGCCAGCGAAAATAATACTATGGTGAAGGCCTAGTGCTCGCGCTGCTTGATAACCAAAAATATGTTTTAGAAACGATCAAATGTAAATAAATATTGTTAAAAATACAATAAAATAGAGCCATAGATTTTCACGGCTGTTTAAATCCTACTGGACGTAACATTGCCTCATTAATATTTATGAGCGTAGCCTTCAACATAGTATCGCTTAACAGCGCCTTCCAATCAAGTGGGCCGGGTCAAGTTGCGTCATTAATATTTATGAGCCAAGCCTTCAACATTGTAGCCCACTTAATAACAGCCTCCAATCGGATGGGCCTGAGGGACGAACGTCACGTTGGAGGTAATTAATATTCATAAGACAAGCTCTCACAGTAGTAGGGTCGGAGAATTTGCTCCCGTTTAACGGTTGATTCCGGTCCGCGTATTTTTACGTGGACTTCACGGCATTGCGTCACGTTGATGAATTTGAAGAGATGCTATGATCCGTCCGCTTATGATAAACAAATCTGCGCCAGTCGCTTGAATTTGCGCGAACGTTGCTAAGGAGTTAACGGTAACGGGGGGGTTAAAGAGGCGATATATTAAAGAAATCACCGAAGTGGATCACATCAGCGCGCGCGCGTGCGTCCGTGTGTGTGTGTATGTGTGTGTATGTGTGTGTATATACACACACGGTTATACTCAGGTGGGCCAAACGTTTTGGGTGATATAACCCCGGTTCTCGCGGCTCGGGATGATCGGTGAGGCTCATGAACTCGCTCTTCCGTTCGATATCCGCACCATCCCGGGGTGTGACAGATAGACACGGGTCCTCCGCCGCCGCTGCGCCCATGGCGGGTCCCACATTCCCCGGAGCGCACGGGACCTGGATCACATCTCGGTTACGGGAGGACGCGTCATCTTCCTCTTCGTTATCATCTTCGTCGTCCGCAGAGAAACCGCGCAAACGGAGAGCCTTTAACCTGGTCAAACTGCGGCAGCCCACCGCCCCCGGTAACAACAACACGCCGTTTGTGATCTCCGGTCATATCAAGCACATCTGCAGTAACTGCAGCCGCGGGAATGACATCCGTGACGGTGAGTGATAGCCGCGCTTAACGGTGCTGGAGAATAAAATAGTCTCTTTTTCTTCTTTTTAATATATTGTAATCTTGGCCTAGTTAAAACTTAACCCTTAAAGTCCCCTAAAAGGAGCTAAGTTAATGAATAAATTATTTAACTTTAAATTCTTATTAGTAGACATCTCATAAATGTGACCATGGACCATAACACCACTCATAAGTGTAAATATTTTTGAAATTGAGATTGTATCTTCATCATCTAAGAGCTTAATAAATAAGCTTTCCATTGATGTATGGTTTGTTATGATAGGACAATATTTGGCTGAGATACAACTATTTGAAAATCTGGAATCTGAGGGTGCAAAAAAATCTAAATATTGAGAAAATCATCTTTAAAGTTGTTCTTAGCAATGCATATTACTAATCAAAAATTAAGTTTTGATATATTTACGGTAGGAAATTTACAAAATATCTTCATGGAATATGATCTTTACTATAATGATTTTTGGCATAAAATAAAAATTTATAAATTTTGACTCATACAATGTATTGTTGGCTATTGCTACAAATATATCTGTGTTACTTATGACTGCTTTTGTGCTCCAGGGTCACAAATAGCCTCAAGCATTTTTTTTTAAATGTATGTTTTATATGAAATCTACCGTACGGTTGAGATGTCAGTACATGGTAAATCTCGATTTAAATTCAGAGAACTATTTTATGAGTTCTTTTCCAATAATAAACATTCCTTTAACTTTATTAGTAGGACACATTTCATAACCTTAAGGGGCCACAAAGATAGAAAATTGTTTTTAAACATCTGTTTAATATATATATAGCCATATGCTGTGATATGTCCTTTACAGACATATCAGCCGTACGGTCATGCATTATGGTAAATAAACATTTCTGCATTTCTAATATATTTTGCTGTGTTTTGTTTCTTATTAATATTTAGGATTAGAATTTTCTTTTTTTGTTTCACTAATAAAAAAATGTTGCACTAATCTGTTGACAACTACTGTAGATACTGTAGTGTTACCTTGGTGTCATATACACTGTAACGATATTGAAAAATAATGTAAAAATGTAAATTCCTGTTAAATTACCTGACCATATACAGAGAAAAATTATAATGATTTAACATCTAAGTTTACTGTAAAATACTGTATGGGTTTTGGAATTAAGAAATTAAAATTATTTATCATATTCACTAAAGACATTACATGCACTTTCACATTAAAGTGTAGTTATGTTTTTGTAAGTAAAAATATGAGTCACAGATTAATTTAAAGTGAACAACAGGATGTGATTCATCATATTAAATAAATATAAATGTTATGTATAATTAATGTCAAATAAAAATGATAGTTTAAATAACTTAATTTAAATAAGAAATAAATATACATTACACAACAGTTATATATAAATATTAGATATTTCATATTAATTTATAATTAAATATTAATTATATAATTATAAGTTTTTGTGTAATATGTTTATTGCAGTATTTATTTACTGTGATTTGTAGAATTTTTGCTCAGTAGTATTGTTGATTTCTTATGTTATTATATTATTTCATGAACCCTGTAATAAAGTTAATATGTTGGCATTGAACTTTTGGTAAATCCAGATTTGATCGTTTTGTTGTCTTCTATTCATGCAGGGTGTTAGTTTTAACCGATGACCTACATTCATCGGTCAGATGTAGAGCTGAAGTGAACGTTCAGACTCCTTCAGCAGAACAGCCCTTCTGGAAAAACAAGCTTCATTCTTTCTTTACCTGCTGACCTGTTTTAATGCACCAGCCTATTTTTACACCAGGGCCACTGACATTCAGGTGGCCAATGGTTTCAGAAAGCTTCCAGTTTTCCCAGAGGAGGCTTCCAGTGATTTCAGAGCAGCTGTTGTGTTGTTTAGACCAGACGGATACAGTTAGAGTCATTTGTGTTGGAGAATTAAATTTAGCTTTTATTCAAGTTTTATAAGTTTATTTTAAATTTCGCTTAACTACCGCATGTTGAATATCCTAAAAATGAAAGTATGCTGAAAATGTGCTCAGCCTCAGGCCATCCAAGATGTAGGAGTTTGTTTCTTCATCAGAGCTGGAGAAATGCTGCATTGCATCAGTGTCTCAGCAATGGATCCTCTGCAGTGAATGGGTGCCGTCAGAATGAGAGTTTAAACAGCTGATAAAAACATCACAATAATCCACAAGTAATCCACACCACTCCAGTCCATCAGTTAACATCTTGAGAAGACAAAAGCTGAGGATACTTGTGGATTATTGTGATGTTTTTATCAGATGTTTGGACTCTCATTCTGACGGCACCCATTCACTGCAGAGCATCCATTGCTGAGACACTGATGCAATGCAGCATTTCTCCAAATCTAATGAAGAAACAAACTCATCTACATTTTGGATAGCTTGAGGGTGTCAATTTTCAGCAAATTTTAATTTTGGGGTAACTTTTCCTTTAATTTTCTTGCCATCATTTTCAAGTAAAAAAACCTCAATAAATGCAGAAACAAGTGTCCAAAATATAATTCCTGCTGACTCAGATGTAATACAGCACTTGGACTCATAGTGAGCGCTTTTTCCACACTTTACAGTCAGTAAGGGACCATATTAGACACTCTGTGAAATGAATAGTGGATTATTAGAGAGCAGATGTGTGCAGAAAGCTCTGGTGATGTGAAATATATCTGAAGATTACTCTCCTGGGGTGAGAAGATGGGATTAGAAATGTACACTTTATGCGTGTGACAGTCATCTTCCCCCTTCTGAATTTCCTTAATCTAAGAAAATGAATGTTAATATATGTCTTTGCCCTGTTTTATTGAGTTACCAAATGGAAAAAGTAATAAAAAAAGGTCTGAAAACTTGTGATCTGAGAGAAAATGGAAAGGACACGAAAATGTTCTGTTTTAGTCATTTCTCCTGAAGATTATTGAAGAAGTTGCGTTAGTTTTTCCAATTACTTGATCCTAAAGGTATTTGGTCTCTGCCATGGCATTTTTAATGCTTAGTTTCTTCTCTTTCAAAGCCATTTAAATTCTTTTGGCTCATTTACTCGATTTATGACCGTTCAGGTTTCATTTAAGACCTTGACTTTTACTGTACCTCTTATTGCAGCTACTGGAAATGTTTAGATTTACTAGTTTGTTAAAGAAATAGTTCACCCAGGAGTGAAAGTGTCATCATTTACTCACCCTCATGTTGTTTCTCTTTCATTCAACCCAAGATGTTTTCACGCATTAAATGTGGATGTTGAGTTTTACTCTTAAAAAGCACAATAAAACATCTGCTATTCCTATAAACCCTATAAAGCCTTATTTCCATGGCTTCTAAATGATTAAAACTTTGCTGTCACACACATTCTACTGCATGTCTTCTGTCGTCTGATTGATAGTTTTAAGAGTTTTTTTTATCACTTTTAGTGTAATTGTACAGACGTCCAGCTTCAGCTGCTGCTTCTCGTGTCAAATCTTGACTGATTTTGATCAAGTAAACGTCAGAATAACTGCAGTCATATCTCCAGATGAACACTTACTGGAATAAGCAGCTCAGCTTTACTTGATTCTCCATCAATCATGTTTTAGTCTCAAATCTGATCATCAGGATCTTTTGAGGAGCGTTTGTTTCCAGAAGCTTTACTTTCACTGTTCCTCAGCGGAGGAATGATCTTCATCTCACATCTTCTGAGGAGCCTTTATTTCTTCATCTCTCAATCAGCATTGCATTGCATTATATGTTTGCATAATTTAAATCTCATTTTACTAAGATTATTGGAGATATAGAGCGACCGCTGATATTTAGATCATTTTATGTCAGTATCTGCTCTACTGTTATAAACATCTCATTGATGTATATTACAAGCATCAGAATTTCATCTCTTTTTGTCCATATAAATATCAGCATCTGCTCCAAATTGCATATTTTTGCTCAGTCTCTGAATAAAATTGAGCTGTTTTGTCTTCATATTCTCACTGTATTAGACTATATGAGCTATAAAAGCCTGCATCAGAACATGAAACACATATGCAAACTTTTTGTTTTAGATTTGATCAACGTGTCCGTAAACGGTTCCATTTCTAAAAATGACTTTTTTTTTTTCATATGTCAGGCTTTACAGGGTTACAAACGTCTCGTGTGTGTTTTGTGTGTTCAGCAGAGGGTGCCGAGCGTCTGGCAGCGATGCGCTCTGATTCGCTGGTTCCCGGGACGCACACGCCACCGATCCGCAGACGCAGCAAACTGGCCAGTCTGGGACGACTCTTCAAACCATGGAAATGGAGAAAGAAAAAGAGCGACAAGTTCAAGCAGACGTCTGCAGGTACGAGACACGCACAACAATCCAGCTGCAGACGCACTGTTTTCATTTCTAAGCAGTTTCGTTGATGATTGGCAGTGCTGGAGAGGAAGATGTCGACGCGTCAGAGCAGAGAAGAGCTCATCAAGAGAGGCGTGCTGAAGGAAGTGTATGAGAAAGGTAAGAAAAGAGCTTTTCTGCTTTATCCGTTCAAGCAGACAGGAACTGAATGACTAGGGATGGGCGATATGGGCTTAAAAATATATCGCGATAATGATATCAATGACGATAATTCAGGGAATAATAATTAAATCAGGGCTCGCAAAATCGCTAGCCCGACGTCCCGGGGCTATTGTGTTTTCCAGTCGGGCTACCAAAATGTATCAGCGCCTGCCCGACGGGCTACCTTAAATACAGGGCTCCCACGCAATGATCCCTCTAAGCTGCGTGCGCGCGGCCGCACACTTCTACAACCGCGGCCGCGCAGAAGAAATAACGTGCCGCTCGCACGCAAAAATTAGTTGGGAAAGCCATTTGATTGAATGCCAGTAAAAGCGAAAGCATCGCAATGCTCAGGCAACCCGTTATAGAGTTGATGTCGCTATAGAGTTAGAACCGGTGAATGCGTTTCATAGAAAGAGAATGATGTGCGCTAAACGAGTCGCTGTAGAAACCGAATACTTCAAAGGTTGCGGTGCGCTCAACATGAGAACCAACACAAATGACATGACGTGAAATAAACATTCCTCATGTATTAAAGAAGAGTGTCTTGATTAAGTGCTGGAAACAGCGGAGGATGAGCACAGAACGGTAACAAAACTCCGAGACATTTAGCTACAGTCACACACAGTTGATATTGTGCAAACATTATATTTTTTATATTTAACTTACAGCTCTCAGCTTAAGTTATACATCTGTTTGTTTTCTATTCTATTCTATTCCATTCTATTCTATTCTATCAGTTTAAATAGTTTGTTTTGATATTATATTATGTTAGGCCTATATTATAAAACTAATAAATAATTGACCTTGTTTTAATGTAGTCTCTTGCTCATCAAGGCTGTATTTATTTAAAAAAATACAGGAAAAAAACAGTGATATTGTGAAATATTATTGCAATTTCTAATATTGGTTTCCTATTTTAATACATATACTTAAAAATATAATTTATTCCTGTGAAGCAAAGCTGAATTTTCAGCATCATTACTCCAGTCTTCAGTGTCACATGATCTTCAGAAATCATTATAATATGCTGATTTATTATCAGTGTTGCTGATCTAATATGCTGATTTACAGTGAAACTGTTGTGCTGCTTAATATTTTTTGGAACCTGTTACTTTTTTCTTTGATTAATAAAAAGTTAAAAGAACATTTATTCAAAATAGAAATCTTTTCTAACAATACAAGTCTTTACTATCAATTTTATCCATGTAACACATCCTTGCTGAATAAAGTTTCTTTAAATTTCTTTAAACTTTTTAAAAGTATCTTTAAAAAGAAAGAAAAAAATTCTGACCCCAAACTTTTGAATAGTGTATATTGTAACACAAAATCTCTTATTTTGAATAAACACTGTTCTTTTTAAGTTTTTATTTGTAAAAAATATCACCGGTCCCAAAAAATATTAAGCAGTACAACTGTTTCCAGCATTGATTATAAATCAGCATATTAGAATGATTTCTGAAGATCATGTGACACTGAAGACTGGTGTAATGATGCTGAAAATTCAGCTTTGATCACAGGAATGAATTAATTTTAAAGTATATTCAAATAGAAAACATTTATTTTAAATTGCAATAATATTTCACAATATTATTTTGTGAAATAATATTCAGTTTTTTTTTATCAAATAGATAGGCTACAGCCTTGATGAGCATAAATAAGATACTTCTTTAAAAAAACTTTACTGATCCCAAACTTTTGAATTGCAGTGTATTATACTGTAAAAAAAAATGTCTCAGGTAACCTAAAATGTACATCATTTGGTTACATCAAGGGTCAAATCAAATATAAATAGCACATTAAAGTTCCACACTTTTTTGTGTGCGCTGTACAGGTCTGGTATAAAGAATGTTTTTGCTCAGGTGCCTGAAATGTCCGCCCAATAGAGAAAAGTTTTGCTCATGCAGCAAGAAACAAAATTAGAGGGAACATTGCCTGTAAATAGTAAAATAAAACTCGTTCCTTGATATTTGTGTATTGAAAATGTTTTTGATTGACATTTATTGTCTTTTTTTTATTTGGGCTAGTTAAACTAATTTTCGGGCTACCAAAATCTGAAGAGTACCTGCCCGAAGGGCTACCAGGGATTTTGAAATTTTGCGAGCCCTGAATTAAAAAAAAATCCTGTTTCTTTAGAGAAAAGCATTGTCTTTCCTATTTTTACCCAAAATAGGGTGTTGTGAGCATTACGGAGTACACAGTTAATGTAATGACTGTTTAATTCATACTGGAAGCCAGAGGGCGCCCTTGTGCAGAAACTCCACATATGCATCGCAGAAGTAATAGCACTGATGACGCTCCAGGAAATCCCTAATATGGACAAATATATCCAGTTATCACTGAATAGAACACAGATAAGAGAATTTTAACTGAGGAAACTTGAAGACTATAAACATATGATTGCGACAATATATTTATATTTAAAATATTTTAAATGTGTTCTTCAAGGAATCTTAGGTATTTTTATAAGGATAAAGTATATTTATAATGCAATGCTAATCGACATAGCCTGTATCACTGTATATGATACTATAAAATAGTATGATTTCTGCTGCATTCTGTGATTTGAAACCACATCTGATCTAAAAAGTTAATTTGGAGAAAAATCTTGTCAATAAATGGTATCTTTGTTGGACAACATGTTTTTAAACAGGCATGCAAAACTGTATTGCACACGTGCTACTGTACTACATTTATTCAAGGCTCAGACTGATTTTTTTTGTCACACTGTACAGCCCTAACCAAACCAGTTCCAGATTGTAGAAGTAGCTCATCCTTTAGCAATAACGTTATACTCCTCAATTTCACGTCCGCCTTCCGTGATGTCGCTCTGCACGGTCGCACACAGAAATATGTCAACAACTAGACTTTATCGTTATTGTCGTTGGAAGACTAATTCTTAGCGTGGGGAGAATTTTCACCAGTATATCGTGAACGATAAGATATCGCCCATCCCTACTGAACGTACTTTATTGAGATGAGTGAGTGTGAACGTCTCGATCTGTGTGTCAGTAGAGGAGGTCAGCGTCGACGGTGGCCGTGTGTGTGTGAGTGATCTGGACAGACAGACGGTCATCAGTCCAGTGTCAGAGTCTGCAGAGACCAGCGTCACAGGTGAGTTACTGTCCACTTCTCATATTCTGCACAGTTTGACTTAGAATCTCACCAAAAATAACCGTAGTTTAGTGTCTAATGATCATTTTTCACCTTCTACATAAAGCTATTTCTGATGCTGTACCTTTAAGACATTTCACACTGATGTTTATTGGGATCAAGGTACTGAATGCTGAATAGGTGTTGATATGCAAATGAGGGTGGTTATATGTTAATGAGTAATTTTTGCTGTTTTGTTTCAAAAAATATTCTAGATGCACTTGAAGGGTTGGGAGTTCTTTCTGTTACAAAAGAGCAGTAAATATTCAATTATATTATTGTGTAATATATATATTATATATATATATATATATATATATATATATATATATATATATAGTGTGTGTGTGTGTATAAAGGGAAAGGAGAAAGAAATCAATACTTTGTTTTTCATCAAGGATGCATTACATTTAACAAAAGTGACAGTAAAGATATTTATAATATTACAAAAGATTTCTATTTTAAATAAATGCTGTTCTTTTGAACTTTCTATTCATCTGTGAATCCTGAAAAATAAAATGTCACAGTTTCCATAAAAATATGAAGCAGCATGACATTCTCAACAGTGATAATAATCATAAATGTTTCTTTAGCAGCAAATCAGCATATTATTATTATGATTTCTGAAGATCATGTGACACTGAAGACTGGAGTAATGATGCTGAAAATACAGCTTTATTCAGTATATATATATATATATATATATATATTCCCCCTCAGATTTTTATTTAATATGAAATAAAATAATAAATAAAATACATTTTTTATTTTTTTTATACACTACTGGTAATTTTTTCTATGTTTTTGAAAGAAGTCTCCTGATCATAAAGGCTGCAGTTATTTAATTAAAAATACAGTAAAAACTGTGAAATATTATTACAATTTAAAATTAAAATATCTGTTAAATTGTAATTGATTTCTGTGATGCAGCGCTGAATTTTCAGCATCATTACTCCAGTCTTCAGTGTGCTTCATTCTAATATGCTGATTTGCTGCTCAGTTATGGTTCTTTTTATAAAACCCATGTTTCCAAACGTTTGAAATGCAAACGTCGTCCCGTCATCTCTCTGTGCTCCAGTGTCGTTCTCAGAGGTCCAGTCGTCTGGAGAAACTGTGGCATATCTCTCGGATCTCGTCCCAAAGCCATCTCAAGCCCCGCCCTCTGTGAAGCCCGTGCCGTTGCCTAGCGACAGCGCTGACATCACTTACGTGAGGCCGTCGTCGCTGAAGCAGCCTCCTGCCTTACTGCCGAAGCCATACAGCCGAATCCCCAACCATCTGACAGGTGACGCCTGCACCGCTCCTCGTGTCCCACAAACCCCGGCGCAGAGAACTAAACTCTGTCTGTTCCTCTCTCCAGAGATGCTGGCCAGACTGTCACCGCCTCTGCCTCCAAAGAAAGTGATGATATGTGAGCCGGCGCCCTCCTATCCCCTCAAATGCCTGCCGTCCCAGGGCTCGCACACACACACACACACACACCCGCAGCACTACGCCACACTGCCGCTGTCACTGCACCCGCCCAGCCGCATCATAGAGGAGCTCAACAAAACACTCGCGTTCACCATGCAGAGATTCGAGAGGTGAGGACACACACACACACACACACAAACACACACACACACATGTTTACTAGCTACTGTATGTAAATGGGGAAATGCTGCTCTACTTTAGATTTGGTCATTACTAATGGCACATTTCTGTCACAGTTATCCTCCTCTGATTTTGGGCTGTCTGACCATTTGGCGATCCTTTTTAATGTGGATTTGTCTCACTTGAATATGCCCTTGTCTAGAACTGTTAATTATCGTAAATGGAAATTTATTGATGTTCCTGGTTTCTCTGCTTTTGTCGACTCCTCTCTAAGTTGTTTTTTGCCATCTGACCCGTTGGAGGACAAAATTTCTTTGTTAAACACAGTCCTCTCATCTGGTTTAGATTCATTTGCACCAATGAAATCTCGCACAGTGGCCTTTGTACGCTCAGCTCCTTGGTATACTGATGAACTGCGCTTGATGAAGGCAGCTTGTCGTAAATTGGAGCGTAGGTGGCGTCTCTCTGGTCTCAGTGTACATAACCAAGCTTCGAAGGAGCACTTACATGAATATAAGGCAGAAATAATATCTGTCAGGTCCCAGTATTTTTCTCAAATAATTGTTAACAATGAAAGAAATCCCCGCAAACTGTTTCATACTATTAACAAATTGGTCAATGGCTATAGTACTTCAACTGTGTCTGTCTCTGCACACCTTTGTAATAGATTTCTTGATTATTTCAGTTCTAAGATTGACAATGCCTGCAAATGCATTACTGCAGTTTCATCCTTTTCTTTTTGTTACATTTCACACTTTTCTGGCACCCCTCTGTCTAAATTTTTCTCTCTGGATCTGGCTTCTCTAAGCAAGGAAGTTTCTCTAATGAAAGTAGCCACTTCCATTATTGATCCTATTCCCACTCAGCTGTTTAGGCTAGGTTGTTCTTAATATAATAAACGGCTCTTTGTGTTGTGGAATGGTGCCAGCAGCATTTAAAATTGCTGCTGTAACCCTTGTCCCAAAAAAAAACTCCTGTTGATTTTGATAATCTTAATAATTTTCGGCCCATCTCTAATCTTCCTTTCATAGCTAAAATCCTGGAGCGTATTGTGGCTTCTCAGTTGCATACTCATCTCATTGATAACAACCTTTTTGAACCCCTCCAATCTGGCTTTCGTAAACTCCACAGCACTGAAACAGCTTTAGTTAAGGTTACTAATGATCTGTTGATTGCTGCAGACTCTGGTTATCTCTCTATTCTGGTTCTTCTAGATCTAAGCACAGCTTTTGACACAGTCGATCACGCTGTGTTACTTACTCGCTTAGAAACTGTTTTTGGTGTTACTGACACTGTTTTAAATTGGTTTAAATCTTATCTTTCAGACCGTAGACAGTTTGTTTCCCTGGGTGGATGTCGTTCCAAAGTTGGTTCTGTTAAATTTGGTGTCCCACAGGGTTCCATTTTGAGCCCCCTACTCTTTAGTATGTACATCTTTCCTCTTGGTCAGCTTCTTAGATCCCTTGGTCTTAAGTTCCATTTTTACGCAGACGACACCCAGATCTACATTCACACTAAACCTGGTGATATCACAGCTATTGGCTTTCTTGAACACAGCATTGCAGAGATAAAAAAATGGATGTCTCAAACTTCCTTTGTCTTAATAGTGATAAGACAGAGGTAATGCTTATTGGCACACCACATCAAATTAGTAAATCTGGTGCATTAGCTTTAACAGTGGAAGGTACGGTTTTAGATTTTCAAAATAAATTAAAAAATCTGGGGGTGATATTTGACATTAATCTAACCTTCGATCCTCATGTTCAGAATACAGTTAAAAATAATTTTTTTCATCTCAGAAACATCGCAAGACTCCGTCCCATGTTATCCCTTCCGGTTGCTGAAAAATTGATAAATACATTTGTTTTTTCCCGTATTGATTACTGTAATGCTTTGCTTGCTTGGGTTTCTAAAACCACCTTAAGTAAGCTGCAATCAGTTCAAAATTCAGCTGCTAGAATTCTGACAAGGACCAAGACAAGCGAGCATATTTCTCCAGTTTTAGAGTCATTGCATTGGCTCCCTGTCAGATTTCGGATTGATTTTAAAATTCTCACGCTAACCTATAAGGCTTTGCATGGTTTGGCACCACATTATTTGTCTCAACTGTTATCTGTTTATACTCCAAGTCGCGATCTACGTTCCTCTGATTCTGGTCTTTTAGTGATACCCCCTACTCGTCTACGGTCTATGGGTGATCGGGCCTTTTCGTCTTGTGCACCAAAACTCTGGAATTCTCTTCCTTCTGAGATCAGACAGTCTGAATCTTTTAGTGTTTTTAAATCTGTTCTTAAAACATATTTTTTCAGAATAGCTTTTAAGTGATTTTCTTGTCATATGGAAAATGTTTATTTTACTTTTAATTGTTATTATTGTTTTTTCCCAATCTTTTCTTCTGTGTAAAGCGCTTTGAGATGTACCTTGAAAGGCGCTATAGAAAATAAAGTTTATTATTATTATTATTTATTATTATTCTATTCTATGTAATATTCAATCAAGTCAAGTCACATTTATTTCTGTAGCGCTTTGTACTATACAGATTTACTTACTTCAAATAAACAGGCAAATAACTGTATTAATGTTGTAAAATTCTTCAATTATTAAAATTGTAGCTTTAAATCAGCTCTACAGAAGAAAGTATTGTCATTTCAGCTCAGTTCAGTTCAATGTTGATTCCGTTTAGTTCAATAACAGTCAATGTGGCAAATTGTCATTATCCACGTTATCTCAGTTCAAATTTAGTTTTGTTCAAATTCTATTACTGTCCATACTTCTATTTACTATACATTTTATATAACTTATTTAATTATTTTATGCAACTAATTATTAATACTTAATAATATAAACAAATCCTAACAGAAATATGTCTGAATTTGTAGAATAAAAAAGCTAGTTTCAGTGTGTTTAGATACATTTTTAAAGAGATCATTTTCATATTAATGTTTCAATAATATCTCTAGTGCTCATAGTTAGGGTTACTCCTATCAGTGTTATTTTAGTATTACTGATATGCTATTATAGTTTTTGTTAATATTTTGAAATATATTGTTTATTTTTTTCTTAAGAAAACTTCTAATAATTTTGTTATTGATGTTTTTGTTAGTCTGTAGTTTTTATTCATTTTTATTTATTAGTTTTTGTGTAAATAGTTTAGGTATTTTAGTACTTCAGATTAAATGAAAATGGGAAATGTTGCCTTGTTGTTTGTTTTTATTATATTTTACTTCAGTTGACTTTTTTTTGTTATGCTTCAATAACTATAAAAAAAATTGTCAATTAAAATGAAGTTGAAATCAAATCAAATATAAATATTAAACTAAAAACTAAGGCAACATTTCTTCATGTAGTTTAAGTTGAAGCACTAAAAACTGAACTGAAGCACAAACTGAAAATACAATAAAATAAAATAAAATAAAATAAAAATTAAATAAAAATGAATAGAACCTAAAGAGTAATTAAAAAACTAATAAAAACAACAAACACATAACAAAATGATAAAAAAAATAACTAAAATTAAAATAAAAACTGAAAACATAAAAAAAGCTAATTCAAAATATTAATAAGAACTATAATGGTATATAAATAATACTAAAATAACTGTGTGTGTGTGTGTGTGTAGCTCTGTACTGCAGGCGGTGCCATCTGTCCTGATGGAGACGGAAGAGGAGAAGGAGAACAGAGATTCAATGCACCAAACTCCCGCCAACACACACACACTCATCACACACACCTTCAGTACACATGAGGAAGAGGACGAGGAAGAGGAGGATGATGACGACTCGCTGTTTACAAGTATGAGATCTGGCGGGAAATACAGTGTGACACGTGTGTGTGTGTTTGTTTATGTGAAATTAATCTGTGTGTGTGTGCGCAGGTACACTTGCTTTAAGGATCTTACGGAAAGATTCGCTGGCGGTCAAACTGAGCAATCGCCCGTCGAAGAGAGAACTGGAGGATAAAAACATCCTACCCATGATGACCGACCAGGAGCGGCTGGAGTCCAGACAGCAGATCGGCACCAAACTCACCCGGTGAGGAGACACACACACACACACACACACACACACGCACATGCACGCACACACACGCACATGCACAGACATACACACACGCGCACACACACACACACACACGCACACGCACACGCACACGCACAGACACACACACAGCACACACACACACACACACACACACAGCACACACACACAGCACATGCACGCACACACACGCACATGCACAGACATACACACACGCGCACACAAACACACACACACACACACACACACACACGCACATGCACAGACACACACACACGCACATGCACACACACACACGCACAGACACACACAGACACACACAGCACACACACACACAGCACACACAACACACACACACACGCACACAGACACACATGCACACACACACACACGCACAGACATACACACACACGCACATGCACAGACATAAACACACACACGCACAGACATACACGCACGCACATACACACACACACACACACACACACACACACGCATGCACACACAGACGCACACACAGACACACACACACTACCAACCTACACACCCGGGTTACTATAGTGAACGGAAACTAAAGTATAACTAAAACCATACAGAAAATATTTTAATTGCCTGAAATTAATATTCATTAATTTATAAATCATTAATAAATTATATATAAATGAACCTGAATTATACTAAAAGTCAAAAACATCAGTTATCAGCCAAACCCCTTTGATCTAAAATATTTACTTGAAATGGAATATTTCAGTAATTTACACATTTGCATGTTCACAGTTCTCTAAAGTTGGTTAACTTGGTCATTATTTAGCTACAATTCAAACGAGTTAAAACTAGAGAGACTTTTATATCTAAAAAAAATAGGTCAATAATTGTTTTTGCATATGCATTATACATGGGTATTTTGTTTTGTAATTGACTTTTAGATTTCATAATCAATGCTTTAATTTATATTGCTTGGAAGAACTTAAAAAAGAGGTATTTCTAAATGTAGTCATAGTAGTAACAGTTTTTAATGTTAATTAATGTTGCAATATCTCCATAAACTGCAGATCCTTGTTATCCTATGGTTTTCTTGCATTTATGGGCCAAAAAAAATATTAATGGAAATCATAATTTTGTGCATATGATATTTTCTCAGTCACAATTAAATTCAATTCAGTTCATTATTAACTGTACTATAAATTGCAGTTTTATATTTTAATATATTCAGATATTATCGTTATTTCTAATATTTGTATAATTTGCCTTTATTACTTTGTTTTCTTGTATATCTTTTAAAAGGAAAAATGCATCAAAATATTTCAGACATCTGAAAGTGTTTCAGCTTCACTGCAAATTAAAAAAAATTTTTTTTTTTACTTTTCTATACTCCTAAGTACCAATATAACAGGTGTGGGGTAATGTTTGATTAACTTAATCACAGCCAATGAGAACATACCTGATTTTAATATGCAGCTGTGGAGCATTTTGAACCAATGAGATTTGACTGTGGGTGGAGCTATACTTCTTGAAATGAAAGCAAATTGAGCAGCAAAATATTGCAATGTCTTTGAGTGTTTGAGTATTACATTGCTTTATTATCAGGTTAGGATGTTTGTGTTCTTTTTAAATGATCTAAATGGAGTCTCTTGCGTCTGTCTCCAGTCGTCTGAGCCAGAGACCGTCAGCAGAAGAGCTGGAGCAGAGGAACATCCTCAAACGTACGTCTCACAGACTCCAGTATGAGTATGATGAGGAAAGCGTGATGTTGTGAGTGAATGTGTCTGATTCTGTGTTCAGCGCAGAACGAGCTGGAGGAGCTGGAGGAGAAGCGCGAGCTGAAGAAACGGCTCTCCAGGAAGGTGAGTGCAGATTTTCCCCAAACCAGAGCTTTTTTGGCTTTTCATGGACTCTGTTCCTATAGCAACCAACTATTCTGGGTCACGGCGCACATTAGATTGGAGTTACGCAACATCTTCAGGAGTGTGTTTCTCTGTGTGTGTGTGTTTAGTTGAGTCAGAGACCCACCGTAGAGGAGCTCAGAGAGGCCAAGATTCTCATCCGCTTCAGCGATTACGTGGAAGTGGCAGAAGCTCAGGATTACGACCGGCGTGCAGACAAACCCTGGACCAGACTCACTGCTGCAGATAAGGTTCATCTCCATCACCCTGAGCTTCTCTGATGATATAAAAGCTTGATGTTTTCACTTTTGAAAATTAAAGCATAAATGTTACATTGTAAGTAGTAGAAAAATATATATATATATGCTGCAAAAAGTCTCTCTCTCTCTCTCTCTCTCTCCCTCTCATATATATATATATATATAAATGAAATTACTGTTCCTATTTTAATTTTCAATGCATTTTTTACTGTACAATAGTATTATTAAAGTAGTATTATATTTCTAATAAGGAAAATCATAACAATAATTATTAATATTATTTATCAATTATTTATAATTATTTATATGTAATAAGTACTAGAATTTTACACTATATATATTATTCCTATTCTAATTTTTTAATGCTCATTTTTTATTTTAGAGTATAATAAGATAATAGATAATAATAATATAATAAGAAATGGTCATTTCTTATTTTGTGGAATAGTAATAATATTAATATATAGTCACAATGTGATTTATTATTTTTATTTTTTTTTTTTTAACAAATTGTGCAGCCTTTCAAAATAAGCACAGCAAATGTAAAAATAAATAAATAAATCACAATTTTATCAGGAAAAAAAATACAATTCGATTTTTTTTTTTTTTTCTAAAACGTTCAGCCCTGGGCAAAACACACTTACATTCAGGAGAGATTTTGCTTAAATAAATGCTTCTGGTTTAAGGATGAAATGTTTTCACTGAAAACAAGAGCAGGATACAGGATGGTGAATCCTGTTTAAACATGGACAGATGGTTCAGATGCACGGCTGATCTTCATGGTTCTGAGTCTGCTGTGATTTGTGTCTCTCTCAGGCTGCCATACGCAAAGAGCTCAACGAGTTCAAAAGCACAGAGATGGAGGTGCACGAGTCCAGTCGACATCTAACCAGGTGAACACAAACACAGCAATATCTGACACGAGTCGTCTGTGTACTTTAATGTCTAAATAATGAATTCAATATTATTAGCTGATTCCTAATAATGATAAAGACATCAAGCTTTTTTTTTATACCTTTTTGTCTATTTCCAGCAATGTATTTATTGAAAATATGCATTTTAATTAAAAATAAATATACAGAAATAAGCTACTATTATTTTAACTTCTGTATATATGAGTTTTTAACTTTCTAATGAACACCTTGTATTTTCTATCTATATCTATTTATCTCTCTATAATATATATTTTTTTAAGTATTAAACAATAAATGTTTTTAATGTTATAATATTATATATATATATAATATATATATATATATATATATATATATATAGCGAAAGTATTCATACCCCTTCCTTTTTTTCACGTTTTATGTTGCTGCCTTATGTTAAACTGCTTTAAATGACTTTTTTCCACATCAATCTGTATGGAGTATACACCATAATGGTAAAGCAAAAAAAACTGGTTTTTAACATCTTTGCAAATTTATTAAAAATAATAAACTTCAATGATTCCATTGCATAAGTATTCATACCCTTTTGTGGGACAATTGAATTTTAGCTCATGAGCATTCATATTGCTTGTAGATGTTACTACACTTCGAGTGAAGTTAACCTGTGGCAAATTCAATTGAATGGGTATGATTTGGAAAAGCACACGTCTTAATAAAAGGTCTAATAGCTGATAATGCATATCAGAGCAAAAACCAAGCCCTGAGGTCAAAAGAACAGTCTGTAGTGCTTAGAAACAGGTTTGAGTCAAGCCACACATCTGGGGAAGAGTTCAGAAAAAACTCTGCTTCACTGAAGGGTCACAGAAGCATGTAGTCTCTGTTAACCTTACTGGAAGAAGTTTGAAACAACCAGGACTCTTACTAGAGCTGGCCTCCTGGCCAATCTGAGCAATTGATGGAGAAGGGCTTTGGTTAGTGTGGTGACCAAGAAGCTGATGGTCACTCTAGTCGAGCTCCATGATCATATGTGGAGATCGGAGAAATCTACAGAAGGATAAACATCACTGCAACACTCCACCGATCTGGGCTTTATGGCGGTGTGTCAAGACTCAATCCTCTCTTCAGTGAAGACACATGAAAACACACTTGGAATTTGCAAAAAAAAAAAAAAAAAGCTACTAAAGGACCCTTAGACTGTGAGAAATAATATTCTCTGGTCTGATGAAGCTCCAAGCATCATGTTTGAAGTAGTGCTGTCAATCGATTAAAAAATGTAATCGCGTTAATCACAGTCATGGACTGTGATTAATCATGATTAATCACAAATTTAAAATACTAGGATTTACCTGTAAATGTGTTGAAAAACAAATGCATGACAAACTAGTTTAAGGAAACATAACCTTTCACACTTCCGCCAGATATTAGACATAATCCTTATTATTCTTTTATCATTATTCTTTTGTTTTTATTCAGCCATTATCAGTCTTTATACTGGCAATAAAACGTTTACCAAGCCACATCGCTTCAATCCCAGGATACATTTACCCAACTATTATCAAAAGTATTTCTAAATAAATACAACAAAACATTTTCTTGCGACCTTACGTGAAGTATTATGACAAAATGCATTATGAAGAAGAATTGGACCTGCTCTGCACGTGCATAAGAGCTAACAGTAGCATCATAAGACAATTTATGAGATTAATAGTACACTTTTACTCAGAACTCACTTCAAACCACCATCGAGTGTTTGTAATAACCTCCTTTTGCGATCACATGTGGAATTTGGTTGTTTACTGTTGTTAAAATATGCTTTTTATAGCCTTTTATATCGCTGCAAAAATTAGCATTTCAGATGTAAGTTACACATTCATCTCAAGAAAATCACATAGAAACCATATCCTATCGTGATCGTGCGTTTATTATTTTATATAATGTATAGTGGCTGTTGTCATGTTTATTTCTGCTGTGTTGTATGCTGTGGCTGAAACTCACGTTGTTTGTGATGTTACAAGCGCCTCTCCGTTCTGAAGTTGCCAGGTATACATTCCAAGTATGATACACATTAGTAAAAGGATCTATTTTAATTTTTATTTGTCTATATACACTTTGGGCGGCCGCGGTAGATTATAAAAGTAGCCAGAAAAAAAACGCAACCCACGGCTCTGTAATTTTTCCCGCGACTGTATTTTCAAAATAGCCCACGAACACTTGTGCCACAGCCGCTACCCTGACAACACTGTTCACTGTATCCTCATCACACACTGATAGATAACCTTCCATGCTGTGATGACGGGAAGAAGTTGGGGTCAAACTTTTTCTAACGATTAATTTGCACATGCGTTAACGCGTTAACGTTGACACCCCTAGTTTGAAGGAAACCAGCTCTGCTCATCACCTGCAGAGTACCATCCCAAAAGTAAAAGCGTGCTGGTAGCAGCCTCATGCTGTGGGGCTGTTTTTCAGCAGCAGGGACTGAGGGACTCGTCAGAGTAGAAGAAAAGCTCAATGCACCAAAATAGATACTTAGCCAGATTCAGAACCTAGCCAGAAGGTTCACCTTCACAGGACAATGACCTAACAGACAGGCAGAGGCTTTGACACTCTGTGAATGTTCTGAGTGGCCCACAATGGGATGCACAATAAACATTTTTGATAGCTAAATGAGTGGTCCTCAAGTCCATCCACTGACAGACTCTGGAGTGAAAGTTTGTGAAGTGGCCAAATTGCCAATGCCTGTGGCAAGCTTGTCCACAACAAAACAAAAATTTCTTGAGTGCTCTAAAGTGTTGTCAATAAATTTGTAAGGTCCATCTTCTGAATGACATTTGTTTTTGCTTTGTCATAGGTGAATGAGTGTGATTGTGTGTAAAGTAATTAGCAGTTTAAATTAGCACAAATAACAAAACATTTGCAAAGCCTGTTCATATAATATAATATACAGATAATAAAGTTGAGTCTATATAGTATTATCATATTAATATATATTATTAATAGGGTATGAATATATTGATATATAATATCTATTAAGATAATTATATATTGATATAAGTTTATAATATAGGAATATCATATATAATACATTTGATAGCACTGTATATATATATATAATATATATATAATAAACATTTGTTAATATATTTCTTATTTTGATTAAATTTTATATTAATTTTAATTAAAGGAAATTTTTTATTTTTTTTATTGACTTCTATATACCTTTTTTTATTAATACATTTATTATGTTGAAAATAATATTGGGCAGCACAACTGTTTTCCTCATTGATAATAATCAGAAATGTTTCTTGAGCAGCAAATCAGCATATTATTATGATTTCTGAAGATCATGTGACACTGAAGACTGGAGTAATGATGCTGAAAATACAGCTTTGATCACAGCAATAAATGAAATTTTAACAAATATTCACACAGAAAACAGTTGTTAAATTCTAATAATATTTTACAATTTCTACTGTTTTTATGTCAAATAAATGCAGCCTTGATTAACACAAGATACTGTTTTCAAATAAATAAATAAAATCCTAAACTTCTAAACAATAGTGTATATTTAGCATAAAGACATCTACATATGTTTCTTAATATATATTTTTAAAATATACATAAAATTTAATTTTATGTAAAAAATATATATATATTTTAATATTTTTAAAATATTTTATATTTTCTAAACATTGAAAATTGTATAAAAATCACATCACAAAAGTCACATTCATATACATGATGTCTCAGTCTGTTTGGAAGCACTAGATTGCTACAGTATTTCATGTAAATATGACTTCACTCTTGGCACTCCAGCTGTTAAAAATGCAGCTTTAAGTTCTTTGGGTTTAAATATGTTCAAGTGAAGCACATTGCATTGTGGGATGGGTGTCATGTTTACTGTGTTGTCATTCTTGCGTTCTCTGCAGGTTTCATCGGCCGTAGAGCTGCTTCGGTCTCTCTCTCTCTGGTTTGGAGCCGTTCATCTCTAATGGACCCTGAACAGACTCTCTGCTGCTGGTTTTGATCAGGAATCACTCGCAGCAGATCTGAGCTGATCCTGCTGGACTCTCAGCGGCGCGTCAGCGGCCCGGCGGATACCAGCGAGCTGACGATCTGTCTGTGTGCGGATATTTCTGTATATTTTGACAAAAACTGATCTATTACGTGCTCTTCGCCATGAATTTCTCTTTTTTGTTTTTTTCCAGGCGATGGTTTTTAATGCAGCAGACGATGTAGTTGATTTTCTACTTGTAACTGATAAACTATTCCAGTCCTTTTAGTTTTCAAAAACGGAGAACACAAAGGAAATTACTTTTCTAATGAGCGCAAACCACATTATTACACGCTAAATTTAACTGTCTTAAAATAAATAGTTTAGCCAAAAAGGAAAATTAGCTGAAAATGTTCACCCTCAGGCCATCCAAGATGTAGATGAGTTTGTTTGTTCATCAGATTTGGAGAAATGTCATTGCATCACTTGCTCACCAGAGGATGCTCTGCAGTGAATGGGTGCCGTCAGAATGAGAGTCCAAACATCTGATAAAAACATCACAATAATCCATCAAGACGTTTTAACTTCAAACCGTTGCTTTTGGCCAAAATATGAGTCCATATAACAATTACTTTTTTAATGGAGGAAGCATTATTATGGATTATGGACTCATACTTTAGCAGGAAGCAAGGGTTTGAAGTTACTTAATGCTGGATTTTCTTCAGCTTTTGTCTTCTCCAGATGTTAACTGATGGACTGGAGTGGTGTGGATTACTTGTGGATTATTGTGATGTTTTTATCAGCTGTTTGGACTCTCATTCTGACGGCACCCATTCACTGCAGAGCATCCATTGCTGAGACACTGATGCAGAGACACATTTCTACAAATCTGATTAAGAAACAAACCCATCTGAGAGTGGTGTCATTTTCAGCCAATTATTCAGTTTTGGATAAACTATTCCTTTAATTACACATTTCCTGCTTATTTTTAACTTACACTTTTATCCATTGCTATTAAATATTTATTATCAGTTCATTCATTCCCTGGGAGTCAAACCCATGATGTTTGCTGCTATTTTAAGTCATAAAACCCAAGAACATCTTTAACCAATAACAAAAAAGCACCGTTTGCCACGCCCACACTACTGACCAATCACAGGAGGCGATGCTGCGGTTGAGTGACAGGACAGAGCAATAATGTGTTAAGAGTGACTGATTGATGAAGATGAGTCCTGTTGTGTTTTCAAACTGGGTTTTTGTTCCTCCGTCTCATTTTGCGCTCATTGGTGCTCAGCTGTCATGTGATTGAGTGTTGGGCGGCCCTTTAAACTCCGCCCACTTTACAGGGCGTCGCGTTGCCAAAATAAAACCAAAACAGTGAAGGGAATCACAATAATCAGTGTTACATTCGTTTTCTTTTTGTATTTTATTCACAGTGATCATACAGAAATAGTAACAGTAACATTTACATTGAGGTCTCATTTGTTAACATTAATGTATGAACTGGTTACAACATTTAATCTTAGCTAATATTAATACAATTGTTCATGTTAGTTCACAGTGTATTATTTAATGTGAACAAATGCAATTTTTAATTTTTCAATTAACATTGTAAGTGTACTACAAGGAATTAGTTTATAATTTCATATCATTATTATTATTACATGAACTATTGTTCTTTGAGGAAAAAGGAATTATTTTATTTTAATCATATTAACTGTTAATGAACAACTTTTAATTTAAATATCTATTATTAAATGTTGAAATTAACATTGTAAGTGCACTACAAATAATGATTTTATAATTTTATTTTATTATTACATGAACAACTTGTTTTAAGGAGCAGGAAATTGCTTATTTTATTGTAATAATAATACTAATATTAACCAAAATTAAATACAACTTTTAATTTTAATTAGTTTTTATTTGCTAACATTACATTAATATTAATACAGTTATTAAAATAAAAAATGTAAACATTAAATACAACTTGTTTACTAGTAAATATTGAAATCAACAAAGACTACTAAATGCTGTAGAATTGTTAGTTCATGTTAACTAATGAAGTTATCTATAATATGGTTCCATTTGCCAACTTTAGTTAACTTAGTTAAAACATGAACTAACAATTCTACTGCATTTATTACTAATAAATTACTTTTTTACTAGTACATTTTGAAATCAACATAAACCAAGACTAATAAATTAGTTCAAGTTTAGGTTGATTTCAAAATTTACTAGTAAAAAAGTTGTATTTAATATTTACTTTATTTTAAAAACTATTCATATTAACATAAATTAATGTTAACAAATAAAATCATTTAATTTTAGAAATGTATTAGAAAATGTTGAAATTAACAATACATTTTTATATTTTTTTATTATTATTAGTACATTAACTTTTTTTTTAATTATGAATAACAAGGAATGACCTTAGTTAATATTAAAATTTTACAAAAAATAAACTCCTCGTTCCTCAATTTAAAAAAACAATAGTTCATGTAGTAGTATTAACAGTAATAATAAATTAGAAAATAATAATTCCTTGAAATGCAATTATAATGTAAATTTGAACATTTACTAATCTATTTTTAAAATGAAGTTGTATTTGCACTGAGAACTCATGAATAATGATCAACTGTATTTTTATTAAACACTGACAAAGATTATTAAATGCTGTACAAATCCTCACTGTTAGTTCATAAATAAAGAAATGAGACCTTATTGTAAAGTGTCACCAATGTAACAATGTGTGCTGAGATGTTTTTATGTTAATATATTATTTATAAATATTTTTAACTGATTTTGATACTGAACACATTGGCAGGGCATTAAAGAAAAGTTCACCAAAAACATAATATCTCACTTTATTTATCACCCTCATTTGTTCCAAACCTACATGTTATTTTTTTCTGTGGCTCATTAAAGAGATTTTTGAGACTTTAAAGCACTTTTCCTGATCTTACGAATCATATGAATTCATACAGGTTTGGAACGACATGAGGGTGTAAAAATAAGTGTATTTTGGGCCGATCGGTGACCACACACACACACACACAGAAGAGCAGATGTCATCTTGTTTTGAATGATTGATGTGTTTCTGTTTCCAGTCGTTAGTGTTTCTCTCTTCCGCTGCTGCTATTGGCTCAGAGAGCGCAGGAAGAGAGCGGGAGGCATGTCATGTACCGTACTGTCACTCCTGAATGATGTATGCAGATTCTCATGTAAACCAACCTAATAAAAGAGTGACCACACACAGCTGAAGTTCCTGTCGTCCACGTCTGAGCGCTTTGAGTCTCCGTCACATGTCAAACTCAGAAATGATGAATTATACAGAGTGCATGGGCGTCCCGCAGTGTTTGTGCCACAGATCGATGGCTTTAGTGACGATGGCGTCTGTGTTCTCCTGCGGCATCTGTACAGAGAGACCAAGAGATCAGAAGCGCTTTAGCAACATTTACAGCTTTATGTAGGTGCATCAAAAACTTAAAGAAATGGCAAATCACAAAAACAACAGAAAAAGGAATTTTCTGGGTTTAATATTCTATTTATTCATATTCTATTCAATATCATTTATGGCAAAATGTTATTTAATATGATTAATAACATAAACAAATAAAATAATACATTTAATTAACTGTTTCTCAATAAAACAACAGTATAATAACAATAAATAAAAATATTTAATATAATAAATACAATTTTAAAATAAAGTAATTCCTTGTTCCTCAATTAAAAAAACAGTACCTCATAATAATAAAAAAAAAATATATATATATATAATAAAATTAATAAAAAAAAAATAATAATAATTAATTGTTCCTCAATTAAAACAATAGTTAAAATAAAATAAATAATCTTATGTAATATATTAATAAAATAAAAATAGAAAATAAATAGAAATAGAAATAATAATTACTTGCTCAAAAAAAAAACCAGGTAGCCATATAATAATGATAATAATAATGTTACTTAATTGAATTAATAAAATAAAATAAAACAAATAAAAAAATAGTTGTCCCTCAATTAAAAAACAGTAGTTCATTTAATAATAATAATAGTAATAAAATAAAGAAAATACTGTTATTTTATATAATTAAGTGTTTCTCAAAAAAAAACTGTGGTAGATATAATAATAATAATAATAATCAATTAAATGATAAAATCATTAGTGAAAGTCTATGGGATGAGATTACTGGAGGATTTTAAAAGATTTTTAAATATTTACTTGAAAAGGGTCATAATGTAAAGATTGATAAAGTACATTAACATGTATTGAACCCAGAACATTTCTTTACTGTAAACAAACCCATTTTTGCCATGATATGTAACTGAAAGAGTGATGTTTGTGGCTCACGTTAGACAGGAAGTTGTAAACTCCATCCGGGTCACTCATTCCCATCAGCATGATCTTATAGCTGAGCAGAATCTCCATGGCAACAAACACCAGGATCTTACAGGAGCCGCTGATGACTTTATCCCAAACCCTGCCGACCAATCACAGCACAGCACAGTCTATCAATCAGCCAATAACACGAGCACAATCAATTAATCAGACAATCACAACATAAAAAAACAATGAAATATGTAACATTAATAATAATCAGAAATGTTTCTTGAGCAGCAAATCAGCATATTAGATTGATTTCTGAAGATCATGTGACACTGAAGACTGGAGTAATGATGCTGAAAATTCAGCTGCGCATCACAGAAATAAATTACAGTTTAACAGATATTCACAGAGAAAACAGCTGTTTGAAATAATAAAAATGCTTCACAATTTTTCCTGTATTTTTGGATATTTTCCCGTCATTGTGTCCTGACCTCTGTAGGCTGGACTCTGGTAAGCAGCCAGCAAAGCAGCGTCTGAACCAGAGACCGTACGGCAGCGAGTGCAGAGCTCCAGACGTCTTCAGATGAGCCAGAAGAGCAGCGTCCTCCTGAGACAGGAAGTGCTCCAAACTCTTCGGCTGAAACACAGAGACCGTGCTTTTAATTCAAAACAAATCACAGAAACTTTACATCAATGAGCCGTTACACAAGACAGAAGAACTAAACATGGACCATCTTTGTGCTGTTTCTGTTAGTTTTGGAGCTCCATATATGAACGGAACAATACAATAAAATAATAATAACTGTTGTTATTATTCAGTAATGTGTCAAAAAAGAAAAAACTAAACAAATCTGGTGTTAAAAGGAAAACAAGTAAAATGATCAAACACAAACATTAAAAATCATAAAAATTAATATAAGAATAACAGCTGTTATCATTTATTATCATGTCAAAATGAAAACATAACCACTTGCATCAACATTAATCATTAATAAATAAAACATTAAATAAAAAAAACAACAGCAACAACAGTTATTACCTTTTACAGTGTCAAAAATAAAAAAAATAAAAATGTGTTCGGGACGGGTACTGAACACTTAAACCAACATTTAAAAAAAACCATGCAAAATATTGATAATATTTAAGTGTCAAAAAGGACAAAAACTTGAAAACTTGTTCTGGAGGGTTGTTAAAGACTTCAACCAAAATTAAAAATGCATAAAAAACTAATTAAATAATATTAATAATAATAACTGTTGTTATTTATTATAGTGTTAAAAGAAAAAAGTAAAACACTTAAGTTAAAAATCATATAAAACATATAATGATAATAACACTATATAGGCCTACATGTTTTTTATTCTGTCAGAAAGAAAAAGTAAAACACTGTTCTGGATTGTTATTGAACACTTAAACCAACAAAATAACAAATAAAGAAATAATAATA
Organism: Aspiorhynchus laticeps; assembly: GCA_023376895.1. Classification (NCBI taxonomy): domain Eukaryota; kingdom Metazoa; phylum Chordata; class Actinopteri; order Cypriniformes; family Cyprinidae; genus Aspiorhynchus; species Aspiorhynchus laticeps. The sequence continues at coordinate 42,549,061 of CM041802.1, forward strand.
ACTGATATTACAGCTGATTATTACAGCATCAAAAAGAATAAAATATTAAATATCAATTCTGCATGGTTATTAACTCCTAAACCAAAATTTAAAAAGCCTAACAAATAATAAATAATAACAGGAATATTACTCATAATCACTGCTAGTATGTATTACAGTGTTTAAAAAATAAGTAAAATGATTGAACACTTAAATAAATCAACATTAATAATCATTAAAAATTATACAACATCAACATTACAAAAGTAATGTGTTACTTATTTTTCTGTTGTTACATATCTGCAAGGTTATTGAACACAAAAAATCTGAAACATTGATAATAATAAATAATAATAATAATAAACGTATTATTTATCAGTGTAAAAAATAAATGAATAAATAATAATAAAAACTTTGTTAGCCGTTCCTTTAGCAGGTAAACATGTACCAGGTGAGGGATGGAGTCTCCAAACTTGAGCTTGAACTGGTTGATGAAACATCTGATGAGCCAATAGCAGTCGACCGGGTCGTCGACGATCTCCTCCATCGCTCTGCCGATAGCCAGGAAGTTCTCATCCTCTTCTTCCTGGAAGAAACCCATCAAACCTGAGACATGAGAAAACACGTACTGGTGGCCTGTATACAGCACAAACATCACAGGGGATTTATCATTAACACTTGTTTCTCTGGACGATGTTCTATGAAGCATTGCTTCAAACTAATTCTACTTGAAACCTGACCTCTGAGAAATACTGAAGATATTGCTATAAACTGTAGACACACTTCCCTCTTTACCTTTCAGACGCGGCTCATGTTTATTACAGTCATGTCACCTTTATTTATATAGTGCTTTTAACAATACAGCTTGTGTCAAAGCAGCTTTACAGTCTCAAATAGGAAAATAGTGTGTCCATAATGCAAAAGGACAATATTAAACACTAATCTTAGGGGAAGCTGCTTTGACACAATCTGCATTGTAAAAAGCGCTTTATGTGACCCTGGACCACAAAACCAGTCATAAGTGTCAATTTTTTAAAATTAAGATTTGAATAAATAAGCTTTCCATTGATATATATGGTTTGTTATGATAGGACAATATTTGTCTGAGATACAACAATTTGAAAATCTGGAATCTGAGGGTGCAAAAAAATCTAAATATTGAGAAAATCGCCTTTAAAGTTGTTCAAATGAAGTTCTTAGCAATGCATATTACTAATCAAAAATTACGTTTTGATATATTTACGGTAGAAAGTTTACAAAATATCTTCATGGAACATGATCTTCGAAAAATCAACTATTTTGACCCATACAATGTATTGTTGGCTATTGCTACAAATGTACAATAATAAATATAATAAATTCAAGAATCGGCTTTTCCATCTTTATTTGACCCTCTAACTCTAGCACTCTATTCTAATTCTATTCTTTAAAAAAAAAAAAAAAAAAAAATTTGTCCCTTTTAGACTTGCACTCTATTCATTTACTGCTTGTTTTCTTAAAAAAAAAAAAAACTAACACTACCTTCTTTATTCTTTTTGTATTCTATCTATTTGTTCTTTTTATTTATTATACAATTAACAAAAAGCAAAAAAAAGGCCTCTAACACTAGATTGCTCTATTCTATCTGTTTTCTTTTTATTTATTTTATAATAAAAAAAGCCCTTGCTATGTGTGCGTTAGGCTAACTGAGACTTGTCATAGCACTTACATATTATTGCTCTTTTGTTGATTCTGATTGCTTCCAAAAGCATCTGCTAAATGACTAAATGTAAATATACCTGTGCTACTTCTGATTGGTTTTGTGCTCCAGGGTCACTAATGGTGACCTGACTTGACCTGAGGTACAGATTACCCACAAACCCGCAGCTCCTCACCGGCGGCCTGAGCTCGCTCCTGCGGGGAAGCTGTCTGCTCTCCAGCTGGTACATGCGCAGGTAGAGCTCCGTCGCCGGGGTGGATGCGTGGATGAAGCGCATGGCTGTCAGAGCGTCGCTGACGTCCTCAAACTGCTCGAGACGATAGCGAGACACCAGAGCGTGAGAATCACTGTGGGGCGGCAGGATACCTGCAGACGACGGGACAGACGGCTTCACCAGCCTGATCTACAGACACTCACGGTGTTTCCATCCACCTGTTTTTATGTGCATTTTGGAATATCGCATTAAAAAAAACACTGGATGGAAACACCAAGATGTGCATAAATTCTAAAAATGCACATAAAAAAACTTATGCGCACATTTGAGTAGGATAAACTTTTTAGCCGATACGAAAAAATGCACATAAACTACGATGCAAACACTCTTATGGAATAAATTCCTCCATGCGCATCGGAAAAATCATGTGACTTTGTGCTATGAGCGGACCGATCTCGTTCACAGCATCTATATGTTGTTATGGTCGTTCTGAAATGCCTGAGCAAAGTCTGTCGTCAAAGTATTTCTGTATAATTGTCTTACATGACTGCGTTCACAAACAGCAGCATCCACCGCCGAAAGCAGTGACAGCATTTATTGTGTTTCATCTGCTCGCTCTGAGATGCAAGTAATTTATCATATTTCAAAATTATTATATTCAGTGGCTTCTCCTAGTTTTCTTAGCGATATTTAGTGCCAGTTTATCAGGAAGTGACGATTTTGTTCTCATTGACTCGTTGAATGGAAACGGAGCTTATTCGCAAATGTTTTATGCAATATTCCAGTTTTGCGCATAAGTTGAATTTGCATCTTTGGATGGAAACACAGCTAATGTGTGTTATATTACATACATTGGTGGCTAAAATGATTAGAACACTAGTATTTTCAGCAGCTAAAATGGTTTTAAGTCGGTTATTTCTATCTTTTGCTGTAGTGTGTCAGAAGGAAATTTCAGTTTACATTTCCAAATATTAATTTATGAGAATGAGAGAGAATGAGAATGACCTTTATTGCCAGGTATGTTTACACATACGAGGAATTTGTTATAGTGACAGCCATTAATTGTAATAATCCAGTGAGATTTTTGTGCTCCACACAGAGATCTGATCTGATCATCATCCGTCTGTCTGGAGTCACATGAAGAAACAGAACAAACTGAGACAGACTCAATCCAGAAGAACTGTGAAGACGTCTCCAAGATGCTTCAAGAAACCTCCTGCAAAGCTACAGTACTGTTCAAAGTTTTAGGCACTTGTGTAAAAATGCTGTAAAATGAGGATGCTGTCAAAAATAATGTCATAAATAGATTTCCTTTATCAATTAACTTCTATTAACTAAATTAAATCAACATTTGTTGTGATCATCCTCTGTGTTTAAAGCAGCTTTTGCCCTCGGTGCACTTGAGCAGAGTTTCTCAGGAGCTTTGCAGGAGGTTTCTTGAAGCGTCTTGAGACACAGTTCTTCTGGATTGAGTCTGTCTCAGTTTGTTCAGTTTCTTCATGTGACTCCTGACAGACTGATGATGATCAGATCACATCTCTGTGTGGAGCACACAAATCTCACTGGATTATTACAATTAATGGCTGAATGAATGTTTGGAAATGTAAACTGATATTTCCTTCTGACACACTACAGCAAAAGATAGAAATAATTTACTTAAAACCATTTTTAGCTGCTGAAAATACTAGTGTTCTAATCATTTTGGCCACAACTGTATGTAATGATAATTCATGTTCTCACCCAGCAGGACTTTCCACACGTGTATCCGGTACATGGAGGGCAGAGGAAACCTCTGACTGAAGGTGCTCAACTTCTCCACATCTGAAAACAACAGCAACACAACTGACTGAAGGAGCGAGAGAAACACTGATCGTCTGTGACTTTATATCACAGCCATTTATTCTCAACTGAGAGATACACAGCATTTCACAGTTAGACATAAACCTGAACAAAGATGAAAAATAAATACTACTGTATATAATAATAATAATAATAATAATAAGAAGAAGAAGAAAGTTATTATTATTATTTATTACTGAGCTAAAATGCATGGTTATTGAACATTTAAACCAATATTAAAAAAAACTAAAACAACAACTGTTATTATTATAGAGTCAAAAGAAAATAAATATGTTATTCATGGTTACTGAACACCAACATTAAAATAAATAATAATAATAATAGTTATTAATATTTATTATTGTGTTGAAAAATGTAAATCTATTCCATATGATTAATGAAAACAATCCAACAATAAAAATAATCAATAATATATAAAAGTATTGTTATTAATTATAATAATAAAAATATTAATTTTTATTGTTATTATTATAGTGTCAAAAGAAAAAACAAGAACACCAACAACAAAAATAAAAATAACTTATTTTATGTTGTCTAAATGTTAAAAATGTATTATTATTAATAACAACGATAATAATAACAACAACAACAATTATTATTTATTGTGTTGAACAAGTAAAAATCTATTTTGCATGATTACTACACCAACATTAAAAATGAATTATTAACAAATTAATAACAACAACAAGAAGATACAATTATTTTATATTATTATTATTATTATTATTAGATAAAAATAATACTGTTATTTTTTATTATACTATTAAAAAGAACAAAATAACTTTTCTAAATGGTAATTGAACTCGTAAACTAACATTAAAAATGCAATAAATAAATAAAATAAAATAATAATAACTGTTACTATTACAGGTTCAGAAGGAAAAATATGTACAAATCTGTTATGCATGTTTACAGAACACTTAAACCAACATTAAAATGTAATATAAAAAAATAACAAGTAATAAAATACCTGTTATTTTTATTATTGAATGAATAAATAAATAAATTTGAAAACAAAACAATAACAACACCGGTGAGTCTGTAGAAGGAATATCTGGACAGCTGTATAAACCTCTGTGACGGCTCTTACCCAGTGGATTGTCCTTCATCAGGATCTCAAGCGATTTCTTCTCCTCCACTCCTCTGAAACCCACTTTCTCATAATACGCCGAGCGGAAGTTTCTCTGAGGATCATCAGCCATGATCACTGATGTGAAGCTGCAACAGAGAAACACCATACTGCTGATGACACTTTACCATATTACACATGACTGTAGTAAATAACAGCTCAATACTGTTAGATCAGATCAGAGTCACAGTTTATATATTTTTTTTATTTTATTTTTTATATGCTTTATTGTCAACAGGTAGCATGTACAGTGCCATATGTCAATATATAACAAAAAACATTTCACATGCCTCAACAAGTAGGAACAAGGGAGAAAGAAAAAATAAATAAAATAAATACAAATAAAATAAGAGACAAGAGGGTACATAAGCATCAGTTTACAGACAGATATCCATTATACATATATTAACAATCCCAAAGGATATTACAATGCAATTTAAATACAGACAATCTACTTTGCAGGTCAGCACCATTCATTTTATTTTATATATTATGTGAAAATGTTAAAGGAGGAGCATATATTAATAGTTTTAATTGCTTTACTATTTATAGATTTTGACATCACATCTACATACATTTTAATCTCCTTTTCAAGCACCATAAAAAGAGGTTTGCCTTTTGTAAACTTGCACTTATGAATGTGAAATTTACATAAAAATAAAATAAAATTTATAATAAAATCAACATCCTTTAAAGAGTCACAGTTTATATAGCTATCACATTAGTTATATAGCTGCACACTACTGCATTGATACTGAATGATTACATATTCATATACATTACCATGGTATTTTCATGGTACCTTTCCTTCCTTCAAAGAATACCATGGCACGTGTCCAAAAAAGATATAATACTAACGTTACAGTGTTTTCGTTAGTTATAATAAATAGTAATAAAGTAGAAGAATTTAACACTTCCCCAATAAGTTAGTTTGTTTTGAATGGTAACATTAACATTTTCACAAAATACACGTTACAACAGTCGGTATTACAACAGAAGAGCCACGGTAAGTTTATGTAAGACATATCTGCTGTGTTCATCATAAACAATGTTATAAATATTTAAAAATCACCATTTATTTACCTCAGAGCGCAGATTTCAGCGGGCCTCCGCGGTTTTCCTCAGCCGAGAGACTCTTCAAACTATCTATCAATCAAACATCTGACTGCAGTTCACATTCAATACATAAATGCGGAATTATCATCTACTTCTTCAATGAAAGACTGCAAATGTGTCCGTCTGTAAATGCGGCTGACTGCCGTCCTGTGACCCCGGAAGTAATTCACGTCCTCGTGTTGTTGTACTTCTGTGCGTGTCATGCAGGAGGCGCGCACACGGCTCAGCTCCCATAGCCATAATAAAAGACATAATAAATCTATGTCAGCTCCAACAAGATTGAGATGGTCCTCACTGCAGAAAACAAGATCCAGGGGACGGAGTTGGATCTAGATCCAACTCCTCCCACCTTACATAGACCTAAACCTACCCGTCTCCACCCCCTGATCCCTAAACCTACCCGTCCCCACCCCTAAACCTACCCGTCCCCACCCCTAAACCTACCCGTCTCCACCCCCTGATCCCTAAACTCACCCATCCCCACCCCTAAACCTACCCGTCTCCACCCCTAAACCTACCCGTCTCCACCACTAAACCTACCCGTCCCCACCCCTAAACCTACCCGTCTCCACCCCTAAACCTACTCGTCTCCACCCCTAAACCTACCCGTCCCCACCCCTAAACCTACCCGTCTCCACCCCTAAACCTACCCATCCCACCCCTAAACCTACCCGTCTCCACCCCTAAACCTACCCGTCCCCACCCCTAAACCTACCCGTCTCCACCCCTAAACCTACGCGTCTCCACCCCTAAACCTACCCATCCCCACCCCTAAACCTACCCATCCCCACCCCTAAACCTACCCATCCCACCCCTAAACCTACCCATCTCCACCCCCTGGATGTGGATCCAACCCCACCCCCTGGATCTTTGTTCTGCAGTGAGGAGCTGCTGACAAGTTTGGACAAATACATTTGCTTTCTTAACCCTCATAATGCATTCAAAATCTGAATTAAATTCATGACTGCTCAAAAATTTGTGAGACCTACATATGAAGAGTTTATTTGCAAAAACAGATAACTCCGGTTTCTTTATTATGCTATAATGTTTTTATTGTGTTTTATTGTGTTAGTTAGCTAGTATTTTTTTTTTGTAATTTTGTACCTAATCAAAATAGCCCAACTGCAGTTTGATTGAAATTAATTGCAATGTACAATGAAAAAACATGATTTTTGAAAACGGTCAAAACTGTTTTTGCAAATGAACTCTTCATATTGAACTATGCTATTTTTTTAAAAAAACATCTCTTCCGGGTAAACTGACCAAAATCGATTATTAGGGTTAATGCATTCAGATCCCCCTTTTTAAAGTCACCTAAAATGTTAAAATGGTTATTTTTTGGTATCCTGAATACAGCCAGTACGTGATTGATGTTGTATGACAGCACACGCATCCACACACAATAAAACAACATTTATCCTAGAGTTTTCAATTATTTTGTTAGAAGACTGCAGCTAGGAAAATATTATTTAGAACTAAACGGTAAAAATATAGACCCACGTCTTCATAAAACGATGCAAAACATCTTTCCACAGTGCTTTACTGGTACTTTTTTTGTTGTTGACATAATTAGTCAATAACTAAATTATTTTTCAATGCAAAGTACAAACATCGTTGATGTCAGCTTATTTATAGCTGATAGGAAATCTTAGTGAACGCCCTTTACTTTATGATTTATTATTTGAAGAGATCAAACTAGGCAATATTGCAATTAATATGCAACAGCAGCATTTCAAAAATGGTAAGTAATACCAGTTAAATAACTACTGAGTGTTTGTGAGAGGATCTTGAATAGGATTTATCTGCACTGCTTTGTAAACAGTCTTTTGTTAGCTTGAAGCTGGTTAGCAGAGGTCAGCCAGGGTGCTAGTAAACACTTTTTGTTATCATTAGTTAATAATAATCATACAAATAATAATAATATATGATGTTAGTAGTCGTGAATAACTTCACATCTTCATAATCAGGATCATTATTTCTGCTTTAAAATGCACTTAGATCTTTGGTTGTAATCACTAATAAAACTAAATGGAATTAATGTAAAATTTATTTTGAAGTTCAAAAGTAAATATTGTGAAGTCAGGCCTGGATTAGATTGTTTTAGGCATGAAATAACTCTGCTTTAACTCCTAAATATAAAATGTTATACAAAAAATCAAACCGTAGTAATAATTTTTCATACGAGTCATACATTTGATGAGGTCTTTCTTTATTTGAGCAATAAAACCGTAAGAAAAATGTCAGACAGTGTTAGAGATCAACTTCACAAAGTAATTCAAGCTAGTACAAAGGTAAAGTGAAGGCATTGAAACATTCAGAAAAAACTACAGCAATTCAACAGTATTAGTGTAAAAACAAATCAAGAAAGTTACATCTGTACCCAAAATCTAGTGTTATAAACAACTTTTAACTGTTTAATAAAATTCAAAAGCAGAAAAAAACCCATAATGTGAATAAGCAGTCAAAATTAAAAGTGTATTTTTTTGTATTAGCTAATACATTCAATATAGATTTAAGGAACACTAAATGCTATTGGTTCTTTTTTAGTTTTCCAAGCAAGGTGGTAAAAAAATGCTGATTCGTTTAGAACACAATCCACATTTCCAATAATAAATGTTACTGATTTTCTCATATTGTTATCTTAAAATACTTTGATGGATAATTGTGTTATATAACATTGCACAGTACACAATGATTGTTTAAGAGAGCGATCTGGAGCTGAAAGAGGTTCTGCTGTAGCTAACGCTGCTGTATCTGGAAGACGAAGAGGGGGATAAGCTGTAGTCTACGCTACCCCTACGAGATCCGCTTCGAGAGCCTGAGGCAGATCCTGGATTCGAGAGGTTGTAGGGGCTGCTGATTCCACGTGATGAAACCGTGGAGGCGGGAAGCATGCGGACACCCGTGTTCTCCTCGGTCATGCAACCTTCCAGAGCCTCTTTGTAGGATATCCTCAGCTTGGTCTTGGGGCAGGTGAGGGTCTTGGGGTGGTGGCGCGTATCCTGGAGCTTCTGAGCTGCTCTCATTTCCAGCCAGCCGAGCTGCAAAGCCTCCTCAAGCGAACGTCTGCACCCAAGCTCTGGGTCGAACAGCCCGCCGGTTAAATACTGGAATTCGAGGAAGCGCTGGCCAGCTTCGTACGGCAGCCATTTTTCCTTGACGGCCTCGGCGGCTGACATCTTACGCTTGGATTTCACGTCTTCGAAACCAATATACGCTTTCTGGGCAGGTTTTATCCTGTTAGCCATTTCGTCATCAAGGATACCAAGTCGGGTTGCTTCTTGAATAGAAATACGGCGACCGTTTTCAGGGCTCACAATCCCTCCGGTGCAAGCCTGAGCCTCCAGGAGTCGTTGCGCTGTGATGGAATCAATAATTCCTCGCTTCAGAGCATCACATATGCTGATCTTCTCCAGCTTCTCTGTGTCAAAAACTGCTCCAACTGGATTCTGTTCCTCAATCGTTTCTACTAATGGGGTCAGTTTGATTGACATGCTAGAAATATGCTTGGAGGTGTTTGTTGAGGATGGATCTCGAATGGTTTCTTGTGTGGAGATACTCTCGACTGTTTTAACAGTTTCAGTTTTAATTATCTGGCTTTTCATTGACGTCTGGGATGTGAAAGATGATGAGGTGACAGAGGAGCTGAGCGGGTTGCTGAGGGTCTTTGTCTTGTTGGTGATCATATCTGCAAGCTCTGTAAGGGTGAGATTTCCTGAGCGATACTTATCAAGGACATCTTGGTCAATCACTCCCTTAGCTAGCAGTTCTTTCAAGTCGTACTGAATGCCTGTTTGCATGTCCATTATAGCTGTACTGGTCGAGCCATCTGGGGCAGTGATGACTGTTTCTTCCCACTCACATTCTTGCTGAGACAAGTTCAAAAAGGTTTCGTAGTCTATGAGTTTCTTCTCGTAGGCTTCACGCACCGTCATCTCTTTATTACTTTCAGGATCAACAATCAATACTCGTCTCTTCCTTTTGGAGTTCTTCTGCTGCATCTTTTTCTTATCGTAAAGGGGCAGAAGCACTAGTCCCGTCTTCTTATCTGGAATGCAACGGCTCTTTAGCTCCAGGTAGGTCAGATTGTCCTCTGTGTTTGGGTCGAAGAAACCCTTTGTGTCGTCTCCTTCATCTTTCAGAATCTGGTTCATCTCTTCATCAAAGTAGCGCCTTTGGTACGCCACATCAACGTCAATTCGGTGACTGTGTTTAGGGTCAATGATGCCACCACTTGCAATCTGAGCCTCCAGCAGGCGAATGCCATGACCTTTTTCTATGAGACCACGTTCGATGGCTTCGAAAAGGGAGATCATCTTGTTGGTGCCTGGATCTTTGTACCCAGTTACCGCTCTCTCTGCAGACAGAAGCTTGTCTTTGAACTCCACACCCACCAGTCCTTTCTTACAAGCCTCCTCGACTGTGTAGTACTCATTGTGGATGGGATCAATAATGAAGCCTGAGGCTGCCTGGGCCTCTAGAAGCTCCAAGGTAGTGCCTGGTCGCAGAAGCCCTTCCTTCATGGCCTGGTAGATGGGCTTGGTGCAGTCATTGGCCTCGTCATAAATCCCAGCAATGCAGGTTGACCCTCGGAGATAAGCCCGAAGCCTGTGTTCAATATCTTGGCTGGTAATCTTGCCCTCTCTCAGATGAGCTACGTCCGAAGGTTGCAGCAATTTCGCATCCACCAGATCTGACACGCTAACTTCATGGCGCAGTCCCTGTACAGTCATGGGTTTCTCTGGAGCTGGAAGCAGTAGCAAGCTAGTACTGAGGTCAGCCTTGCATCGCTTCTTGAGGGTAACGTAGCTGGCACGTAGACCAGTGTCGGGATCGATATAGCAATCAGGTCTGGCATTTAGAGCTTGATAAAGATCCTCATCAACAAGGTCACGGTCCATGGCAGTATCTTTGGAAAGATAGACGCTAAGGATGGGATCAAGGATGCCTCCCACTGCCTCTTGTGCCTGCAAGTAACGCAGAGCTGTTTCTCGGTTAACTATTCCTTTCTTCATGGCCTGGCTTACTGGCAAGAGTTTACCAGTTTTGGGATCCCTGAACCCAATGCAGGCGGCCTCTGCAGTCAACAGCTGCTTCTTGTCAGCTTCATCCACAAGTCCATTCAGACAAGCCTCCTCAACAGTCATCCTCACATTTGCTCTGGGATCTATGATGTACCCTGTGGCAGCTTGAGCCTCAAGCAACATGTTTCCACTCTCGTCTGAAATCAAGTTTTGTTTTTTAGCCTCGGTGAAGGTCATTTTGGGTTTAGGTCCTGCTGCCAGCCCTGCAATGGCTCCTGTACCTTTAAGATTGAGCCTGATGTCAACAGATACATCCTCGACAGTCCGCTGGCCATTCATCAACTGCTTAAATGTCACCTTGTCAATCACACCACAGTCATGCAGCTGCTGGGCTGTGACCTTCTTGCGGACACCTTCGAAGACCAGCGAGGAGGCATCCGTTAGGTCTGTCTGAGTGTATTTGGTAGCACCATCTTGTTTCCGCTGCAGTCTCAGCAGCTCATTCTGCTGCGAGTCTCGAAGTACCTGCATCTCTGCCCTCTCTCGTTCCAAGTTCTGCAAGAGCAGCCTGTAGCGTTCTTCGGTCTCCTTCAGTTGCGTCCTCAGCCTCTCCATCTCGGCCTTGACAGAATTAAATTGGCTCTCCAGGCCGGAGCGCTCCGAGTTGTGCTGTCGAATCTGCTCTTCGTGAGTCGTGCATTTGGTCTTCCATTGGGTAAAATCCTTCTTGATCCTATCATTGTCCTCCTGCAGCTGTGATTTGAGTCGCAGTTCCGATTCCAGTGAGAGTTTGATACGGACTAGCTCGTCTTCCAGCTTTTTCAAGCGCATCATATCCTGTTCCATTGCGGCCATTTTCTTGAGGAGGTCATCCCGCTCTTGCTGCAGGCTGCTGCACTGATATTGGGATGTTTGGATCACAGAGGAAGTCTGCAACAAAAGGACCAAAGCGAAAATTATTGTATTAACATTTAAGGTGATCATTCTGTATATGATTTTTCAGATAGGACAATGATTTGTTATTGTATGACAATGATTATCATTCATTGACAATTACAAAACAGAACTGATTGGTTTTCAAGCTAATTACATGGCTATAGCCAACCCTGCTCCTGGAGGGACTACCTTCTAGCAGATTTTAGTTCCATCCCCACTCCAACACACTTTTAATCCTGAACACCTTGATTAGCTGGATCAGTGTGTTTGATCAGGGTTGGAGCTAAACCCCAGCATACTAGCCCCCCAGGTGCAGGGTTTGCTATGTCTGTTCTAAAGTATCAAAATCACAAAGGGTGCCAAGAACAATAGAGGTTAGATTGATTTGTCTTGAAAGTGGTTGATCATGTATGCAATGGATGCTGTTGTGCAAAACAAGCACGCAGCATGGAAGCTTGCAAAGGACAAACTACAGAGATGTGTATTAAGATGCAAATCTGCAGGGTGTGGTGTAGAAATAGGTCAAACATGCACATTAAGACATGCAAAAATATGTCAGTTTGTTATTGTGACATATTTTGCATGTCAAGACAATAATTATTTATAGCATGCAACGTGAGAGAGATGCATGCAGCTGGCTAAATCTACGCATTTTAATTCGAGAACTCTAGTTTCTAGTTATCCTAGTACCTCTCTGGCTTGTTTTTGTACATTTTCTATCTCCACTTGCAGTTTTTCTCTCTCTCGTGAGAGCTGTCGCATAAGCCTGTCATGCTCTGCACTGGCACGCTGGCTGGACTCAAGCTGTTTCTGCAAAGCTGCGATTTGCTCAGTCAGTCCCCGATCGCCACGCTTTTTGTTTTTGAGCAGTTCCTCGTGTTCTAGACGCACAGAGCGCAACTCCTCCTCCAGGCGGAGGCGATCTTTGGTAAGAGTTTCATTGAGCCTTTGCAGACGCTCAGTTTCAGCAGTGCCTATGTTTAATGCACAAGTCTTCTCTTCCATGCTGCGATGAAGGGCCTCGTAGCGCTGATTGGAGTCTTGGACGCGCCCCTGCTCCTGTGTCAGCTGTAGTTTCAAAGTGTTCATCTCGGCTTTCAAGGCAGTCAGGCTCTGAGAAGACGCTTTGTGATCCTTCAAGGCACGGTCTAGGGCCTCCTTCAGCTGCTTGCATTCTTCATCCACATGCTTGGCCTCAAGATTGGTCTCTTCCTGGCTCATACGCAGTGTGGTGATTGTAGTAGTGTACTCCCGCATGGCCTGGCTACTCTTTTCAAGTTGCACCTCCGTTCTCCTGCGCTTGCTGGCCTCCTCTTCCACCACTTGCCGCTGCTTCTCTAAATCACTTTCCAGCCGCTTCAGCTCCTCCTGGAGCTCTTTAATGCGGGTTTGGAGGCGTGTAATAGTCTGTTCAGACCGGCCCTTCTCAAGAGCATGGGCCTCCAGCTCCACCCGGATGAGGCTCAACTCCTGGTGGGAAGAACGTAGTTGCACCAACTCCACATTACAGTTTTCGTTCTTAGTTTTGAGGTCGTCCAACTCCTCCTCCAGTCGCCTGGTCTCGGCCTCTAAAGATCTTTTCAGACGTCGCTCCTCCTCAAGAAGGCGTGTGAGACGGTTGATCTCACTACTCTTTTCTTGCAGTGCCCGACTGGAGCTCTCCTGTACCTCCCTTGTTTTGTTGTCTGCTTCACGTTTCTGGCTAGACAACAACTGGACTTGAGATTCCAGCTCATGCCTCTTTCGGCCTTCCTCTGTACTTACAGCACTAAGTCTCTGGACCTCCTCTTCCAGGTGCTTCCTCTGGGCCTCCTCCTGGCCGAGGGAGATACGAAGCCTTTGCAGCTGCTCCTTCAACTCCCTAGATTCTCCCACTAATCTTTCAAACTCCAGACTCATGGAAGCAGCATCACTTTCCTTCTGCTGCGAAAGCTTCTGCATGCTGGTCTGAGTAACGACGATTTGAGACTCGTAGGTCTGTTTCACCTCTCGTATCTCTATGTTGTGCTCCTGCCTTACCTTTGCCAGCTCCGCCTGCGCCTCCTTGATGCGCTGAGCCTCGTCTTCCAACTCCCTTCGCAGACGCTCCAGCTCTCGGGTCCTTTCAGACACCGTCTTTTCCAGCTCCATCTTGGCCCAGCTGGCCTGCTCCAGTTCCTTCAGTTTCTTGCGCATAGTTCCATCATATTCTTCCTGCAAAAATGTGTAGCGCTCTTCCACGACTTTCTTCTTCCTCTCCTTTTCGTCCAACTGGAGTTTGAGGCTACGTACTTCATCCATAAGCTCTTGAAGGCGGTTGGTTGAAGAGTCCAGGCTCTCTTGTGTGGCCATGCACTTGAAAGTCTCAGTCCTCTTCACCTCTTCCAGAGATAGGAGGTGTGTCTGCGATTCATTCAGCTCCTGCTGGTATTTCAGAAGAGCTTCCTGCAAAGAGGCATTCGTTGCAGTGTGATCATTAATAGCATCTCGCAGCTGCTGAAGTTCCTCCTCGAGAAGCTCAATCCTGGTATTCCGGATCTGCAGAAAACATTTTAAAATACATTATTTTGTGCTACATAACTACATATTTAGCAGGTAAGTCCCTTGAGAATAAAAACTAGCATCATAAAACCTTACACTGACAATGTCTGTTGACTTGTCCTACAACCATTTAATGTCTTGATCATTTTAAGGCTTTTGCGTTTATTGAAGAAGGGTTAGGTAGGGCTGCATGATTTGGGGGAGAATCTAATTGCCATTTTGTGATTTAAAATTAAATTTAAAAATGCTCAGCTGCACAATTTGGCTGAAAACTTTGTGAAATATAGATTAATACGACCAATGCTGGGTAGATTACTTACAAATTTCAGTCTGTAACTGATTCCAAATTACATGACAAAAACTATAATTACTAACGTAATCTATTACATTACACATTTGAAGTAAAACTACTTTTAGATTACTTATGAGCTCATTTATCACATTGATTTAAATAGGATAATATTGTACCATATAAATATAAAAATGGAAAGAAAATAAATAAAATATATAAAAGAAAACATATGCATTTACTGTTATTAACAACATGAAGAGCATTAAACATTACATTAAGTCAAAGTTTCTTAAACTGGGGTTCATGAAGGAACTGCAGGGGGTTTGTGAGATTAATGAAAAACTAATAATTAATTAAATCATAAAATATAAAATTAAAATAAATTAAACAACAAAATCAAAATGAAACACTTAGTAAAAAATATTATGTATTTAATTTGTTATAATATGTAATGTAATCAAAAAAAGTAACTGTAGTCTGATTACAAGTATTTTAAAATGTAATGTAATCTAATTACAAGTACTTAAGTTTTGTAAACTGATTACCAGATTATGTGTAATCAGCTACTACCCAGCACTGAATATGATTATAAAAAAATAAATAATAATAATAATAAATAATAAATAAAATAAGATATTACTATTTTAATATTTCACTGTAAAAAAAAAAGTTTCTTGATTTCATCACTCTGCCAAAACCAAAGTGTCTTTATATACCTTCACTTCTTCCATGTTCTGCTGGGAAGCCATAAGAAGTTTGTAGTAATCGCTTGAACGGGTGAGCAATTCTAAGTAGTGTACATTTAGAGAAGAGACCTGGGGGACAAAGACAAGTATGAAAAAATGTGTTATAATAAAACAACACTGCAATAACAGTAATGCTTGTGTGTTGTCCGGGAAAGTGTGTTTGTGTAGGTGTACCTCTTCTGAAATGGAGGACGATGGTGACTGCAGCACAGTCCTCTTGATGGGGATGTTAAACAAAGTTTCCAGTCCAGCGCTGTAAGCTACCAACTCAAGCTCATAGTTCTGCAGAGACACAGTTCAGATTATTAATATACGCTGTCAGATCTGAAATTAGAAATGAGTAAATCTGCAAACTACAGCAGTAGCCTAAAACAAACTACATACAGTATGTGTTTGTATAGCACTTTTCACATGGCTTCAGAGCAGCTTTACAGAAAGTCATGATGTGATTTTAAAGCATGAAGATATTATAAATATTAAATTGTCTTTTGAAATGTCTTATAATCGCAGTTCAGATCAGAGCTGGGCGATGATGTAGTTTACATTTTACAATGATGTTTTGTAATATTTATCTTAACACTTTACAGTATGGTCCCATTAGTTAATGCATTAACTAATATCACCTAACAATGAGCAATGTATTTGTTACAGTATTTAATAATCTTTGTTAATGTTAGTGTTATTTTAGTAACCCTGAGACACTATTATATTTTTTGTTAATATCCAAATCAGTTTTTGTTTCCATTTTAATTTTAGTTCAAAGTTTGAGTAATTTTCTTGTTTTTTGTCATTTTTATTAGCTTTATTTATGTCCATAAAGTTTTTATTCATTTTTATTTCAGTTTTAGTTATTTTAGTACATCAATTTTAACAACCAAAATGAGCAATGTTGCAACCATCTGAATAATATATATATATATATATATATATATATATATATATATATATATATATATATATATATATATATATGTATGTATATATATATATTAAAAAAAGTATATTAAATTTTATTGCAGGTAACAATTTTTGGGTGTTAATTATTTAAATTTTTATTTTCGGTTTCAGTTTTAGTTAACTATAATAACCCTGGTTAACATAAGTTAATAAAAACACAATTGCTTATTGTTAGGTCTATTGAATCATAATAATATTAAGAGATTAATTAATATTTAATAATAATACACAACTTTTTATTTTAATAATGTATTATGTAGTAAAATTAACATGAACTAAAATTAACAAATGTTTTACAAGTATTTTTCATTGTTTGCTTATGTTATCTAACATAAACAAATGAAACCTTAGTGTAAAGTGTTAATTAGGCATGGCCTAGGTTACATAAGATGAAAAGTCGTTTCAGAGACAGAAACGACTCAAATTATTGTGTTATAATTACTATATAGTCATCATTGGTTGGGACTTAAACTACAAAATCCTCTAACAGCACATTAAAGCAAACTGTAGGTTGAATACCTTGATGGCATTTACGCAGGTTTCGCCATCTTTCTGCACCGTCTCCAGCAGCTCTCTCTTCGCCTTTATATCAGAGTTTAACGCCTGCACACATTAGAAAAGAGCATTATGAAAGTGAACCTTCAGTTAAATCAAATACATGGTTTAACTCAATGAACAGGGCCGTGTGGATTCCACATTCCAGGTGATTGTTTTAATTATTTGCTCTACTCAAGTAAAAACTAAAAAATATATATATATAATTTTAAATAATTTATTTATAAACAATTATATAATAATTTACATAACTTAATTGAAAAAAAATTATCAGGATTTTTAGCCTTGTTTTCCAGAAACATAGTTAATGCAACAAAAATGTACCTGAGAAGCAAATTTGCATGATACTTTCTTTAAGGGAAAATATCCTCAGTGTAATTTCTGCTTTTTTTCTTTATTTTTTTTTCTTAAAAAAAACCCAAAAATAATTGACAAGCAAAATTGCATAAAATATTACAAGATTTTTGCTTTTATTGTAGAGTTAACTGCTGTATGTTAAGGGACGTATGCAAATTATTTTTTTAATTTAAATTTTTGTTTTAATAATAGAAACTGTATAATTTTAAATAATTAATATATAAATTATATAATAAATAATTTTTATTAAAATTAGTGCTGTCAAACGATTAATCGCATTCAAAATAAAAGTTTTTGTTCACATAATATACGTGTGTGTACTGTGTATATTTATTATGTTTATATAAATACACACACATTTATTTACATTTATGCATTTTAGCAGATGCTTTTATCCAAAGCGACTTACATTGCATTCAAGTTACAGTTTTACATTTGACCAGCTCTTGCTTTCCCTGGGAATCGAACCCATGATCTTGGCGTTGCTAGCGCCATGCTCTACCATCTGAGCTACAGGAAAGCCATGTATATATTTATATATGTATATATTATGCACACATGCATGTATATATTTTGAAAATATTTACATATAATTTATATTATATATAAATATAATAAATATATAAACATAACACATGTTTCTGAAATATATACATGCACGTGTGTATTTATTTATGCGTAATAAATATAAACAGTACACTCACATACAGTATGTTATGTAAACAAGAACTTTTATTTTGGATGTGATTAATCGCGATTAATCGTTTGACAGCACTAATTAAAATCAATATTATTATCAGGATTTTTTGCCTTATGTTCCAGAAAAATTCTTAAAACAACAAATGTAACTGAGAAGAAAATCTTTCCTGATTTAAAAAAAATATAATAATTTTGTTTTTAGTGATTTGCTCTACTCAAATACATGTTTTCGGGGCTCACTTTCTGTTGGTTGAAGAGTTTTGTGTAAACTGCGATGTCATCGGTCTTGACGGCCTGCTGAGACTCGATCTGTCGCTGGGTTTGGTCGATCCAGCCGCTGAGACGAGAACTAGACTGCAGGTATCGCTGCAGATGCGGCAGGTAAGCGTCCAGATTGTCCAGCCTGAGAAAACACCCTTGTTAGTCCACTCATTCAGGCCTACAGCTGGAAAACCAGCCGTACTGTTAGGGAAGCAGCGTCTGACCTGTTGTTGATCTGCATCTGGATGCGTTTCCAGCGGCCTGACAGCTTGTTGACGTACTCGGCGTAATGCAAGAGGTTGATGATGCACCTGTAACCGCCCTGACCCGTCTGTTCGTTAAACTGCTGGATTTTATTCAAATCGACCAGCAGTGAATTCAGGAAATCCTGCTTCTGCTCCAAATCACTGCGCATACTCTGGGTTTGGAGAAAAATTACAGGTTAAGTCATAATGTAGAGTTAACTGCACTTAAAGACCAGTGTTGGGGGTAATGCATTACAAGTAACGCGAGTTACATAATCAGATTACTTTTTTCAAGTAACTAGTAAAGTAATGCATTACTTTTTAATTTACAAGAATTTACAAGTAAATTTTTCAAAAAGTAACGCCAGTTACTTTGTTTTCCCATTTATAGACTGACAAGTCTCCTGTCCCCATGTTAAGAGAGATCAGAAGTGTTCGCTGTGTGAACACGATCTTATTGTAGTTCTAGACTAAATGTGAACATGCATTAATTCATCTCACTCGCAAAAAAACTGATTCAGTATTCATCAGAAAGAATTAAAACAGTGAAATGCAAACTCAGAATATGACGCAAACCTGCAATAATTAAATATGTTATATAACACAAATGTATCTAATCCCTTTTAATTAACCAATGTCTTTGCTGCTGACCTTTGATGATCCAGTTCAGCCATACTAATAAGCAAAAATGATTTTAGATAAACTAATAATTGTGCTTCATAGTTTTTTTTATTTCTGAAGAGTGTTGAACCTTCTTCTCCTGCGTTCTACTGTACAGACGTGAATTTACTCTTCCTTGGGCCTGAGGTTTATTCATTACACTTTTTGGTGTGAAAGGGCTTTTACATTTGCTATAAATAGAAATTTTTATATTAAAAAAACAAATCAAGCCCTGCTCATATTTAAAAAAGTAACGCGAAAGTAACGTAATGCATTACTTCCCATAAAAAGTAACTAAGTAACGTAATTAGTTACTTTTTTAGGAAGTAACGCAATATTGTAATGCATTACTTTTAAGTATAACTTTCCCCAACACTGTTAAAGACTCGACACAAAGGACTCGTTCAGGTTTTCTTGATTTTGCCATTTAAAAAAATTTAATTGTATAATTTAAATTAATTTAAAAATAATTAAATAATAAATCACTTACATTTTTTTTATGTAAAATATATATATTTTTTGTCTTGTTTTCCAGAAATATCTAAACATAATTACCTGAAGCTCTTGCTGGTATTTCTGCACCTCGTCCGGGTCGAGCGACACGGTCTCTTTCTCTGTCATCCAAACTTCCTTAACCTTCACTGTTTCTTCAGCTTTCAGCAGATCGTTCAGCAAAGACTTCAGTGAATTCAACCTGAAACACAGAGAACCAGTCAGGAACACTCAGGACGGCTGTGAATTTTAAAGGTATAGTTCACTTTGAAATTAAAATTTGGTATCTATCAGCTTACCCCAAGGGCATCCAAGATGTAGGTGTCTTTTTTTCTTCAGTAGATCCAATTTTGATGTTTTTAGGTCAAACCGTTCTAGTCTGTCAGTCATATAATGGCAGGTATAGGTCACTGTCTCTATAAGAGGGAAAAAGAACATGCACAGAGAAATCCAAATTAAACAATTCCCCATCGTAACTACACATTGATGGCCTAAGACACGAAACGAGCGGTTTGTGTGAGAAAACAAACAGTATTTATATCGTTTTTTACCTCTTGTACACAACCATGTCCAAGTGATCTGAGTGTGCGCACACACATCCGGTGTGTGACGTGTGTGTGCGCGCGCTCTGGCTCGTCGGCGTCAACGCTTGACGGAGGGCATGTCTGAAGCGTGGTGCTGAAGCGCCGTCATAGTTACAACAACCAATCACATACTTCTCTGGTGTTGCATGAACGGGATTGGGTATTTGCATGAGGCGATCTGATTGGCTGACGCCTCTGTTGGCGCTTGAAAAGTTGCGTCAGCACCACGCTTCAGACACGCCCTCCGTCAAGTGTTGACGCCGACGCCCCGTGTGAATGCAGCGTGAGCCAGAGTGCACGCACACACACGTCACACACCGGATGTGTGTGCGCACTCAGATCACTTGGACATGGTTGTGTACAAGAGGTAAAAAACAATATAAATATTGTTCGTTTTCTCACACAAACCGCTCGTTTCGTGTCTTAGGCCATCAATGTGTAGTTACGATGGGGAATTGTTTAATTTGGATTTCTCTGTGCATGTTCTTTTTCCCTCTTATAGAGACAGTGACCTATACCTGCCATTATATGACTGACAGACTAGAACGGTTTGACCTAAAAACATCAAAATTGGATCTACTGAAGAAAAAAGACACCTACATCTTGGATGCCCTTGGGGTAAGCTGATAGATACCAAATTTTAATTTCAAAGTGAAATATCCCTTTAAAATTTAATATTTCAAAGCAGCTGATATTTTAGCTGATGCATCCAATACAACAATGTTCATAACAGTTCATAACAGTTGTTTTAAATTTTAATAATAATAATAATAATAATAATAATAATAATATAAAAAATATATTCCAATAGAAAACTATTTTAAATTATAATTTTATTAGAATATATACAAAAATGTATTAAAAAAGAAAACAGATTGTAGTAATTATATAAATAATTATAATAATTATAACATACTAATAATATATGTTTTACACTTTCCTGTAGCTCAAATGGTAGAGCATGGTGCTAGCAACGCCAAGATCATGGGTTCGATTCCCAGGGAAAGCAAGAGCTGGTCAAATGTAAAAAACTGTAACTTGAATGTAATGTAAGTCGCTTTGGATAAAAGCGTCTGCAAAATGCATAAATGTAAATGTAAAATGTAAATATGATATAATTATAATATATAAAAAATCTTCAAATAGAAAAGTCATTTTAAATTTTAAAATGCAATTATAATAATATAATATATAAATTTAATAAAAATAATAATAAATAAAAACATATTAACAGTTATTTAAAATGATAATATATAATTATATACTGTCTATGTATATTCAGATAAGAATTTGTTATTTGAAATTGTAATTATAATAAATAAATAAAATAGAAAACAGTTATTTTAAATTGTAATTATAATATATAGTTATAATTATACTACATAAAATATATTCAAATACAAAAGTTTTTTTTAATTGCAATTATATAAATACATTCAAACTGAAAACTTATTTGAAATTGTAATTATATTATAATTAGGGGTGTCAAAGTTAACGCATGTGATTAATCTAAAAATTTTAACGCGTTAATTTTTTTACGCAAATTAATCGTTTGATAAGGTTTAACCCCAATTTCTTCCCAAAAACAAAACAACAAGTCAGAAAACACAACGACAAATCAGACAAACCGGAAGAGGTAGGTATAGTTTGAGACAGCGCCATTGGTTTGGGAATAGATTACTCACCGCTGACTGGACGAGACATCTTTGGCCGAGCTTTTTTTTTTCTCTCCCTTTTCAAATCTCAAATCGCATCGTAAAGGCATTTATTTTCAATAAAAATGAAAGAAATAATCAAAAAGTTGAAAATAAAGTATCGGGTAGGGTTTTACACTATGTTAAAATAGCAGGATGTTCTGCTATGTATACTAACGTTACTTGTTACAAATAGTGGCAATTATCTGCACTTCAGTATTGTAGTACATTATAAAACAGTATGCAATAATGAGGTATTGAGTGTAAATTATAATTTAATTCAAATTATTAAATGGATACCACCTTATTGGTACAATATAAAGCCCCCTCTGCACCTACCCTAACCCTACCCAATATGTTATTTTCAACTTTTTGATTATTTCCTTCATTTTTATTGAAAATAAATGCATTTACGATGCGATTTGAGATTTGAAAAGGGAGAGAAAAAAAAAAGCTCGGCCAAAGGCGGGATCGAACCACTGGTCGATCGCGTCAAAAAGACAGGCTTGTGATTTACCACCTGTGCCACTGGAGCTGATGATATAAAAGACTCTGCTGTGCTTCTTCTCGTTCTTCCTGTACCTTGATTGACAGATGTCTCGTCCAGTCAGCGGTGAGTAATCTATTCCCAAACCAATGGCGCTGTCTCAAACTATACCTACCTCTTCCGGTTTGTCTGATTTGTCATTGTGTTTTCTGACTTGTTATAATGTTTTCGGGATTGTTGTTGTTTTCTGAATTGTTATTTTGTTTTTTATATTTGCATTTGCGTTTGTAATTTGTTATTTTGTTTTCAGAATCGTGATTTGTTTTGCACTTCACGGCCACCGTAGGATACAGCGAACGGCTGTGGCACAAGTGTTTGTGGGCTATTTTGAAAATACAGTTGCGGGAAAAAATTACAGAGCCGAGGGTTGTGGTTTTTTTGGGCTACTTTTATAATCTACCGTGGCCGCCCAAAGTGTATATAGACAAATAAAAATTAAATTTTGATCCTTTTACTAATGTGCATCATACTTGGAATGTACACCTGGCAACTTCAGAACGGAGAGGCGCTTGTAACATCACAAACAAACGTGAGTTTCAGCCACAGCATACAACACAGCAGAAATAAACATGACAACAGCCACTATACATTATATAAAATAATAAACGCACGATTACGATAGGATATGGTTTCTATGTGCTATAAAAAGCATATTTTAACAACAGTAAACAACCAAATTCCACATGTGATCGCAAAAGGAGGTTATTACAAACACTTGATGGTGGTTTGAAGTGAGTTCTGAGTAAAAGTGTACTATTAATCTCATAAACTGTCTTATGAAGCATGATGCTAATATTAGCTCTAATGCACCTGCAGAACAGGTCCAGTTCTTCTTCATAATGCATTTTGTCATAATACTTCATGAAAGTTCGCAAGAAAATGTTTTGTTGTATTTATTTAGAAATACTTTTGATAATAGTTGGGTAAATGTATCCTGGGATTGAAGCGATGTGGCTTGGTAAACGTTTTATTGCCAGTATAAAGACTGATAATGGCTGAATAAAAACAAAAGAATAATAAGGATTATGTCTCATACCTGGCGGAGGTGTGAAAGGTTATGTTTCCTTAAACTAGTTTGTCATGCATTTCTTTATTTCAACACATTTACAGGTAAATCCTAGTATTTTAAATTTGTGATTAATTACAGTCCAGGACTGTGATTAACGCGATTACATTTTTTAATCGATTGACAGCACTAATTATAATATATTAAATATATCCAAAAGGAAAACTCTTATTTAAAATTGTAATTATAATAATATTAGAATATTTATATTTCACAATATTACTGTTCTTACTGTATTTCTGGTCAAATAAATGCAGCCTTGGCACACATAAGAGACTTCTGCATTAAGAATCTTACCGACCCCAAACCTTTGAACAGTATTGTATCATCACAATGAAATCCAGCTTTTATGTTTGAGTGTGGTGTACCTCTGCAGGTGTGCAGTAGTGTAGTTCTCCAGGTGAACTAGTCTCTGGTTAATGAGGTCCAGCTGTGCACGCAGGTATCTGGCTTTATCACTGTCCGTGGCGTCTTTGAGTTCGGTCTGAACGCTGTCACTCAGGCTCTGAAACTCGGCCTTCACCGTCTGCACGTCGTTCTGAAAGACCTGCACACAAGCGCTCAGCGTTAAACCCGCGGCTCTCGGAGATCAGTGCTTCTCATCTGGTGTTCTGAAGATTTGTGCTCCCCTGTCAGATTTTGCTAGCTCCCATTAAAACAGTAGGTAGTACAGTTCAGCTAAAAATGCTACCTGTCAAATTATGGTTTATTAAAGGGTTAGTTCACCCCAAAATGAAAATTCTGTCTTTAATTACTCTCCCTCATGTCGTTCCAAACCCTTAAGACCTTTGTTCATCTTCAGAACACAAATTAAGATATTTTAGATGAAATCTGAGAGCTCTCTGATCCTCCACAGACATCAACGCAACTGTAATGTTCCCCGGTCCAGAAACATAGCAAAGAAATCGGTAAAACAGTCCATGCGACATCAGTGGCTTAACTTCAAATTTGCAAAGCTACGAGAATAAATTTTGTGCGCAAAGAAAACAAAAATAACAATTTATTTAACAATTCTTCTCCTCCAAGTTACTGTCTTCTGCCATTTTGGAGAGTATCCAAGAACGTAATCAGCGTTGTTTCTGTTTTGCTGCTCAAAAAACATTTTTTATTATTATTATTATGTTGCACGCACATATTTTATATTTTTTCACGCACATATTTTATATTTTATATTTATTCTTTTTGTGATTGCTGCTCATGTCACCATGTTGAACCTGTTTGCACATTCCACCCCCCCCCCCCCCCGTACAGTCATGCTTATCTTAATATTTAACTCTACAGCATACTGTCATGCACATTCTCTTATACTTATATTTTATATTCTGTGCTTTATATCTTATTTTTTATTCATTTTATTTTATGCGTACTTCCCTTGTGTTGTATTCTACATTATTTGCACTGTCCATGGAGCGGACCTGATTCACATTTCACTGCTGGTTATACAATCTCTGTATAGTCGTGTATGTGACAAATAAAACTTGAAACTTGAAACATGAACGTAATCAGTGTTGTTTTTACGCTTAGGTTAAAGCGTGCGTATGCTTTGTGATACTCTACAAAATGGCAGAAGACGTAACTTGGGGGAGAAGAATTGTTGAATAAAGCCATTATTTTTGTTTTCTTTGTGAACTAAAATTATTCTCATAGCTTCACAAAATTGAGCCACTTATTTCACATGGACTGTTTTACCGACGTCCTTGCTACGTTTCTGAGCATTGATCTTGATAATATCCTTGCTGTCTATGCAGGGTCAGAGAGCTCTCAGATTTCATCAAAAATATCTTCATTTGTGTTCTGAATATGAACGAAGGTCTTACGGGTTTGGAACGACAATTAATGACAGAATTTTCATTTTGGGGTGAACTATCGCTTTAATGTCTACACCTACCCCAGCCCTAAACCTACCCTTACAGTAATGCAAATACAGTAATTATGTGTTATTCAGGGTTGTGGCTAGAAAGGATACAGCTATGGCTGGAAACCAACAATAAATAAATATTTAGATTAGACTGTGTTTTAATGCAAATACAGTAATGCAAATACAGTAATTATCGTTGTTCAGCGGGAGAAAAATGACCCAATATTGATGTGCGCATGCGCAGTAAATGATGAAATGTCAGGACACCGGACTCATGCGTTTGTCACCTGTGTGCTGGCGATGTGGCGTCCGCACTCCTCCGGCGCGTCTTCGTCTAGAGCGATGTACAGGAACGTGATGAGAGACGACTCTGTGCTGTCCAGCTTCAGTCGCAGTGTGTTGAGTTCATTCAGCAGTTTGACGCTCACAGCCGCCGTGTATTCAGATCCCTCGCCTCGAGCGGCTACGATAAGCACAACACATTCAGGACGTTACACAGCAGATCTTCATTGGTTTTCACTTGTTTGCCATCACAAATATCTAAACATTCTTCATAGTGTGGCATTAACTGCACTTAAAGAGACAGTTCACCCAAAAATCTAAATTCAGTTCATGTTCCCCATTAACTTCCATAGTATTTTTATGTTCATCCATCTATCTATCTATCTATCTATCTATCTATCTATCTATCTATCTATCCATCTATCTATCTATCTATCTATCTATCTATCTATCTATCATTTTAATAAAAAATATTTTATTATTAACAGGATTTTCCAGAAATATTTAAATATAAATGTACATGAGAATTGCAAAATAATTGCATAAGATATTAATATTTGCTTTAAGGGGGAAAAAATCTGGAGTTTTCGTTTTTTCTTTATAGCATAAACCTCACTAAATTTGTCTACATTTATACTTTAACCAACAAAAATTTGTAAAAAACTAAAATAAAAAGTCTAAGAAAAATAATTCAAGATATTCAAGTCTTAATATCATACTTGCACAGTTTTGCTTATCGGTACATTTGTCTTGTTTTAAGGAAGCTTAGATATTTTACTGGAAGTGATAGAGATATCAGAGATATTAATATTAATGTTAATATTAATAAATAGATATATTAATTTCCTTTAAAAAATATTTTCCACAACTTTTGAATGTTAGTGTATCATTGTTTCCACACAAAAAAATATTTATATAATATAATATTATATAGATATTATATTACATAATACCATTATCATATTATTTATAATACATAATATTTATATAAAATATTATATAAAAATATTTTTATCAAATAAATGCAGCCTTGATAAGAAATAAAAATCATAATTATTCCAAACTTTAACTAGTAATACAAATATAAATAAATCTATATTAAAAAAACTATATATTTTTTGCAAGATTTATGCTTAAAACAACAACAAAAAACTTTTTGGTAAGGTTTATTTAAGAAAAATATATTAATATCTTGAGACCCCTAATTTCTGCATTTTGTTGCATATCTGTGCATACAATACAAAAAACTATTTTCTTAGTCAGTATTTTCAACTTGCTTTCCATTTAAAATATTAAACATTATTAAATCAAAATACATTTACTAGGGAACTAAAATGACTATTAGGTCTTGCTTTCTGAAAAATCGATAAACATTAAGTGAGTTTATGCTTAATACAAGGAAAAATATCAGTAAAAAGTGCTGTAAGAAAAATCAACTTAATTCAAAGATCATTTTAACCATAAACGTTTTTTTTTAAAAATTCAGAAAACAAGATTTAATATCTTAAGTCATTTTCCTTCTTTTTTTCAATATTTGTACTAGAAAATTTAATTTATAGCGATTATCGTCAATTTGATTTCACAGATACTATTAAAACTAAACTGAGCTAGACAGTGACATCTCCGAATTCAATAATGAAATGCCCTTAACTGAAAATTGAGTGTTTAATCTTATTATTATACATTACTGACACTCTATCCTCCAACTTGATACTGTTAAGTGCTTTGACACAATCTGTATTGTTAAAAGCGCTATATAAATAAAGCTGACTAGAAAATAAGCCTGCTGCACACTGACCGTACGTGGGCAGATCCACCACCAGTTTGTTGTAGTGCTGCTGGGCTCCTGTATACTGGCTCTCGATGTGTTTGTGGTCTTCAGCCGCGAACAGCTCTGAACCCTGCGCGTGTTTCTTGAACTCCTGGAAGTGCATCTCCAGACCTCCGATGATGCTGTTGTACTCCTCCGTACTCATTTTGGAAAGCTGCACACAAACAAAGACAAAACGCAATTGTTTTGTTAGCGGTTTTGATCATTTTGTTGGTTAGTTGCTTTGATAACGCACAAAAGTGACAGTAAAGACATTTATAAAGTGACAATAGATTTCTGTTTCAAATGAATGCTGTTCTTTTGAACTTTCTATTCATCTGTGAATCCTGAAAAATTAAATGCATCACAGTTTCCAAAAAAATATTGTGCAGCACAACTGTTTTCAACATTGATAATAATCAGAAATGTTTCTTGAGCAGCAAATCAGCATATTATTATGATTTCTGAAGATCATGTGACACTGGAGACTGGAGTAATGATGCTGAAAATACAGCTGCGCATCACAGAAATCAATGACATTTTACCAGAGATTCTCATAGAAAACAGCTGTTTTAAATGATAATAATATTTCACAATTTTTACACATTACCATGTTGATGGTGAGTGAATTGATGCGGTTGATGTCCAGCAGACAGTACTGCCATGAGATCATACTCTTGACGTTGATGTACAGCTGATTCCAGACGGTTAGAATGGCCTCGTAATACTGAGAGTTCCTGCCGTCAAACAAACAGTCAAACAGTAAGAAAAGCAACTAAATAATGTCTTAAATCATGTCTAACACATGCAGAAATATACTACCAGTCAAAAGATTTTGAACAGTGAGATTTTTTAAGTTTTTTAAGGAATTCTCTTCTGCTCACCAAGCCTGCATTTATTTGATCCAAAACACAGCAGAAGCAGAGATATTGTGAAATATTTCTACTATTTAAAAAAAACGGCTTTCTATGTGAATATCTGTTAAAATATAATTTATTTCTGTGATGTGAATCTGAATTTTCAGCATCATTACTTCAGTCTTCAGTGTCACATGATCTTCAGAAATCATTCTAATATGCTGATCTGCTGCTCAAGAAACAGTTCTGATTATTATTATTATCAATATTTAAAACAGTTGATTACATTTTTTCAGGATTCTTTGATGAATAGAAAAATCAAAAGATCAGCATTTATCTGAAATAAAAAGCTTTTGTAACATTATACACTATACCATTCAAAAGCTTGGAGTCAGTAGTTTTATATATATATATATATATATATATATATATATATATATATATATATATATACACAGTGGCATGCGAAAGTTTGTGAACCCCTTGCAGAATCTGTGAAAATGTGAATAGTTTTAACAAAATAAGAGAGATCATACAAAATGCATGTTATTTTTTATTTAGTACTGTCCTGAGTAAGACATTTTACATAAAATATGTTTACATATAGTCCACAAGACAAAAAAATAGCTGAAATTATTCAAATAACCCCCCTCAAAAGTTTGGGAACCCTTGGTTGTTAACACTGTGTGAGGTTACCTGATGATCCACGACTGTTCTTTTGTTTTGTGATGGTTGTTCATGAGTCCCTTGTTTGTTCTGAACAGTTGAACTGAGCTGTTCTTCAGACAAATCCTCCACGTTCTGTAGATTCTGCAGTTTTCCAGCATTTTTGCATATTTGAACCCTTTCCAGCAGTGACTGTATGATTTTGAGATCCATCTTTTCACACTGAGGACAATTGATGGACTCAAACACAACTATTAAAAAAGGTTCAAACATTCACTGATGCTCCAGAAGGAAACACGATGCATTAAGAGCTGGCTGTTGAAAACCTTTTGAATTTGAAGAAGATTTCCAACTTTTTTCTGTTGTTGAAATATATATTTTTTTCCATTTATTACTGCCCTTCAGAAGCAACAGAAGATACTTGCATGTTTCCCGGAAGACAAATTAAGTACAATTTACCTTGATCTTCAAATTCAAAAAGTTTTCACCCCCCTTAATGCATCGTGTGTTCTTCTGGAGCATCACTGAATGTTTGAACCTTTTTGAATAGTTGTGTTTGAGTCCATCAATTGTCCTCAGTGTGAAAAGATGCATCTCAAAATCATACAGTCACTGCTGGAAAGGGTTCAAATATGCAAAAGATGCTGTAAAACTGCAGAATCTACAGAACGTGGAGGATTTGTCTGAAGAACAGCTCAGTTCAACTGTTCAGAACAAACAAGGGACTCATGAACAACCAACACAAAACAAAAGAACAGTCGTGGATCATCAGGTAACCTCACACAGTATTAAGAACCAAGGGTTCACAAACTTTTGAAGGGGGTTATTTGAATAATTTCAGCTAGTTTTTGTCTTGTGGACTATATGTAAATATATTTTATGTAAAATATCTTACTCAGGACAGTACTAAATAAAAAATAACATGCATTTTGTATGATCTCTCTTATTTTGTTAAAACTATTCACATTTTCACAGATTCTACAAGGGGTTCCCAAACTTTTGCATAATCTGCTGCTCAAGAAACAGTTCTGATTATTATTATTATTATTATCAATATTTAAAACAGTTGATTACATTTTTTCAGGATTCTTTGATGAATAGAAAAATCAAAAGATCAGCATTTATCTGAAATAAAAAGCTTTTGTAACATTATACACTATACCATTCAAAAGCTTGGAGTCAGTAGTTTATTATATAATATATAATTTTTATACTTATATATTGGTATATATATATATATATTTTTTATTTTTATTTATTTTTTTAAGATAGAAAATTATAAGAAATTATAGAAATTAATAGTTTTTTTGCAAGGATGCATAAATGGATCAAAAGTGATGATAAAGACATTTATAATGTTACAAAAGATTTCTATTTCAGATAAATGCTGTTCTTCTGAACTTTCTATTCATCAAAGAAACCTGAAAAAATCCTATTCAGCTATTTTCAACATAATAATAATAATCAAAATGTTTCTTTGAGCAGCAAATCAGCATATTAGAATGATTTCAGAAGGATAATGTGACACTGAAGACTGGAGTAATGATGCTGAAAATACAGCTTTAAAAATCACAGGAATAAATTTAATTTTTAAATATATTCAAATAGAAAGCAGTTATTTTAAATAGTACAAATATTTCAAAATATGTATTTTGGATCAAATAAATGCAGGCTTGGTGAGCAGAAGAGAATTCTTTAAAAAACATTAAAAATCTTACTGTCCAAAAACCTTTGACTGGTAGTGTAGTTTTTATGGTTGAGGCACTGTAGTAATTATTATTACCTTATACTAACAACAATATATGTATAGATATGTGTGTGTGTGTGTGCGTGAGTGAGTGAGTGTGTGTGTGTGTGTGTGTGTGTGTGTGTGTGTGTGTGTGCGTGTGTGTGTGCGTGCGTGCGTGCGAGCGAGCGAGCGAGTGTGTGTGTGTGAGTGAGTGAGTGTGTGAGTGAGTGTGTGTGCTTGTTTTTATATACCGGTGGGGACTTAAACCTGAATACACACAGACTCATGGGGACTTGTGTCACGGTGGGGACCTAAATTGAGGTCTTCATGGGTAAACAAGCTTATAAATCACACAGAATTAAGTTTTTTGAAAATCTAAAAATGCAATGTCTCCTGTGAGGGCTAAGTTTAGGTGTAGGGTTGGTGTAGGGCAATAGAATATACAGTCTGTACAGTAGAAAAACCATTACGCCTATGGAAATCCCCACAAGGATAGTGAAACAAGTGTGTGTGTGTGTGTGTGTGTCTCACTTGTTGGCCAGGTTGACGGCGAGCGGGTTTGGAGGTGGCACTAACAGACAGACCGAAGGCACCAGCATGTCCATTCCTCCGGGTCCCGTCACCTGCCACGTGGTTCGCTCAGAGTTATCCTTCAGGATCCCTTCATCACCCTTACGGATCGTCTTCTGCAGACACACGACAACAGACACACACTCTGACAAATGCATAACCAGAACAGCACTTTATTTCCCACTGTGCATCATTTATGAAACATGAGCGACATTTTCTGTGTAAATTGTTTGTAAAAGTATTGATACTCAATTGTATGAATTCATTGAAGAATTTACACAGAAACTTGTTTGGAATCAGTAAGATTTTTAATGTTTTTGAAAGAAGTCTCTTCTGCTCACCAAGGCTGCATTTATTTAATCAAAAATATTGTAAAAATTGTACAATATTATTACAGTTTAAGAAAACCATTTTCTATTGTAATATATAGTAAAATATAATTTATTTCTGTGATGCGCAGCTGTATTTTCAGCATTATTACTCCAGTCTTCAGTGTCACATGATCTTCAGAAATCATTCTGATCATTTCTGATTATTATCAATGTGGAAAGTTGTGCAGATTAATATTTTTGTGGAAACTGTGATACTTTTTATTTTTCAGGATTCACAGATGAATAGAAAGTTCAAAAGAACAGCATTCATTTGAAATAGAAACCTTTTGTAACATTAAAATGTTTATACTGTCACTTTTGATCAATTTAATGTGTCCTTGCTGAATAAAACTTTTAATTTTGATTTAATTATACAATTATTTAATTATAAATACTATGAATACTATTATTAATATAAAAACTATTTAAAAAAAACTTTTGTTTAAACTTTCCTAAACTTTAGAATTGTTTTGTATCACAGTTTCCAAAAAATCCATATTTATACATAAAAAAGATCATACTTTTCCCAAACATTTGAATTTTAGTGTATCACAGTTTCCTCAAAAACATTATATTTATAGTATGATATTATATACACATTTTATACATTATACTGTCATTGTTTTATTTATATAATATTTCCATTAAATATAAAAATATATTATTTTATAATATTATTTATAATATTTAAAATATTAAAGAAATATTATGATCAAATAAATGTAGTCTTGGTGAGCAAGCAACTTTTTTTCAAAAACATAAAATAATTGTAATTATACACTTTTGACCAGTTAAAAAAAGAAAAAGTAAAAAAAGAAGAAAAAATAAACTATATTTATTCTATAGTTATTATTAATAATTATATTATATTATTATCAATATGATAATTTAAAAATATATTATTATTAAAAAACATCTCTATCTTTATTTTACCCTCTAACTCTAGCACTCTCTCTATTCTAATTCTATTCTATCTATTTGTTTTCTTTTTTATTTAAAAAACACTTGACCCTCTATCACTTGCACTCTCATTTTCTAACTGCTTGTTTTTCTTTAAAAAAACTCTAACACTAGCTTTCTACAACCCCAAATCAGAAAAAGTTGGGACAGTATGGAAAACGCAAATAAAAAAAGAAAGTAGTGATTTCTAAATTTACTTTGACTTGTATTTCATTGCAGACAATATGAACACAAAATATTTCATGTTTTGTCTGGTCAACTTCATGTCATTTGTAAATATACATCCTTTCCTGTCATTCAGACCTGCAACACATTCCAAAAAAAGTTGGGACAGTAAAGCATTTACCACTTTGTAATGTTGCCATTCCTTTTCACAACACTTAAAAGACGTTTAGGGACTGAAGACACCAAGTGATGAAGTGTTTCAGGTGTAATTTTGTCCCATTCTTCTGCAAACAAGTCTTAAGGTGGGCAACAGTACGGGGTCTTCGTTGTCGCATTTTGCGCTTCAAAATGCGCCACACATTCTCTATTGGAGACAGGTCGGGACTGCAGCAGGCCAGTCAAGTACCCGTACCCTCTTCCTCCGCAGCCAGACTTTGTAATGTGTGCAGAATGTGGTTTTGCATTGTCTTGTTGAAATATGCATGGACGTCCCTGGAAAAGATGTCTTCTTGAAGGCAGCATATTGTGCTCCAAAATCTCTATGTACTTTTCAGCATTAATGGTGCCATCACAGAAGTGCAAGTTACCTTTGCCAAGGGCACTGACACAACCCCATACCATGACAGACCCTGGCTTTTGGACTTGTTGCTGGTAACAGTCTGGATGATCCTTTTCTTCTTTGGTCCGGAGCACACGGCGTCCATTCCTCCCAAAAAATACCTGAAATACTGATTCATCTGACCACAGTACACGTTTCCACTGTGTATGGTCCATCCCAGATGCCTCCGAGCCCAGAGAAGTCGACGGCGCTTCTGGACACTGTTAACATAGGGCTTCCTTTTGGCACAGTACAGTTTTAACTGGCATTTGTGGATGTAACTACGTATTGTGGTACTTGACAAATGTTTGCCAAAGTAGTCCTGAGCCCATGTGGTGATATCGCTTATAGATGAATGACGATTCTTGATGCAGTGCTGCCTGAGGGATCGGAGATCACGGTTGTTCAGCTTAGGCTTGCGCCCTTGTCCTTTACGCACTGAAATTCCTCCAGATTCCTTGAATCTTTTTATTATGTTATGCACTGTTGAAGGTGAAATATCCAAATCTCTTCCTATCTTTCTTTGAGGAACATTGTTTTTAAACATTTCAATAATTTTCTCACGTATTTGTTGGCAAACTGGCGATCCTCAGCCCATCTTTGCTCCTAAAGGACTAGACCTTTCTTGGATGCTGCTTTTGTACCAAATCATAATTACAATCACCTGTTGACATCAACTGTTTCAAATCACATCATTATTTAACCAATTTACCTCATTACTAGCCCTAAATTGCTCCTGTCCCAACTTTTTTTGGAATGTGTTGCAGGTCTGAATGACAGGAAAGGATGTATATTTACAAATGACATGAAGTTGACCAGACAAAACATGAAATATTTTGTGTTCATATTGTCTGCAATGAAATACAAGTCAAAGTAAATTTAGAAATCACTACTTTCTTTTTTTATTTGCGTTTTCTATACTGTCCCAACTTTTTCTGATTTGGGGTTGTATATTATCTTTCTATTCTATCTACTTGTTTTCTTTGTATGTGTACAATTAATATGTTTATAATAATTTACGTTTATAACACACATCCATATCTCTCTCTCTCTCTCTCGCTATATATATATATTATCTATATATATATCTATCTATATATATACACACACATATATATTATATACACATATATATATATATATATATATGTTGTGTGTGTGTGTGTGTGTGTGTATGTATATGGATGTGTGTTATAAACGTAAATTATTATAAAAATAAAAATGTATATATATGCATGTAAATGTCACCTCGTCCTGTCTGAAGTCACACAGCGCCTGCACGAGGATATTTTGGCCCGTGATCTTCTCGTCTGGGTTTCTGGGTTTCAGTCTGATGATGCTCTTGGATTTGAGCACCAGCTGCTGGACCATCTCCCTCTGCTCCGTCAGACGCTCTCGCTCTCTCTGTCACACACACACACACACACACACGCTGGTAAAGCTGCAGTGCTGCATCAGTGCTCACAGTGTTAAACCGGACCGAAGCGTCACCTCCAGGCCCTGCTGCAGCTCCAGTAGTTTGTGTAGAGTGGTGGATTTATCACAGGAGAAGTTCTTGCGGATGTTTTCGTGCTCTTTCTGCAGTTTGCCGTTCATTTCTCTCGCCTCCTTGAAGAACTGTGGAAAACAGAGCATAAAGATTCATAAACACCCTAATGAAAAATTAATATACTTAAATGTATTTGAAATACATTTCTGTCATGTTAAGTCTACTACAAATACATTTTTAGATTTATGTACTTAATAAAATGTCCTGCAATTGTACTTTTGGTATACTAAACTGCTCTACTTAGAGTCTGCTTAATTGGAACAACTAATTTTGTGCTTAATGCTCTTTAATTGTGCAGAAGGTGCTGAAGTCCAATTAAAGATATACTTAGTATATTTGATTGTGCTAAAGTGGAACTATTGCAAGTATACTTCAGGCACACTTTAAATATCTTGCATTAAAAGACTGATATTATTCAAAGATCATACAATCCTCATCAAAAGTGACATTAAAACACATTTTAGACTTAATATAAAGAAATGTGCACAAGTAATATGCCAAGTAAAGTTTAATTATAATTTTTATATCAGTAAGTCTCGTGTTATCTGTCAGTAAATATGTTTAGATTAGATTCAACTTTATTCTCATTGTGCAGAGTACAATGTGCAGAGCCAATTAAATGCAGTTAGCATCTAACCAGAAGTGCAAATAACAAGGTATATACAGTAAATAACATATAAAATATAGAATATGTGTATATACATTAAGCTTTATGACATATAGTGCAAATTATGAGGTAGAAGGGCAGAGACCAGCTCAATGCAAAACGACTGTAATACATCATAAGATGCAAGGAGGTATAAACAGAAGGTGCATTATACAGTGAGGTATGTAAGTAGCATATGTTTATACATGGCCAATGACCATAACAGTGCAAATATGTTAATAGATTTGAACTCTACTTAGTATGAAATAAATGTATTTTAAATATATTACTTTTTTAGTAGGGCACTCAATTCAAAATGCAAAAACCGCATCCATCTCACCTGGCTGTATTGTGCGTTTTCCTTCAGATGGACGTTAAGGCATTTGGTGATCTGTAGGAGCCAGCTCCACTGTGTCTGCAGCGTCTCCATGTAAGCCTGAGAAACACAGTCAGACTGAGCGAGAAACACGACAGCACACGAGCGGATCAGAGACCAGACGCACTCACCTTGATCTTATCAGACGCCGGGTGTTTGTTTTTCAGCAGACTGTCCACCTTCGATTTGAGCGCGTTCAGCTGAATCTCCTTCTGCTCCAGTTCACTCATGAGTTTCTGAAACACATTCAACAGATGTCAACAGGATTTTTCACAACTTTCACTCTCTTTTTAAAAGTTATATAAATGTTAGGACAAACGTCCTTAAAGTAATGTTCATGGAACATTCTTATAAAGTTTTTAAAAGTTGATATACTATTAAACATATGTGACTCTGGATCACAAAACCAGGGTCAATTTTTTGAAATTGAGATTTATACATCATCTGAAAGCTGAATAAATAAGCTTTCCATTGATGTATGGTTTGTTATGATAGGACAATATTTGGATGAAAATCTGGAATCTGAGGATGCAAAAAAAAAAAATTAAAATATTGAGAAAATCACCTTTAAAGTTGTTCAAATGAAGTTCTTAGCAATGCATATTACTAATCAAAAATTAATTTTTGATATATTTATGGTAGGAACTTTTACAAAATATCTTCATGGAACATCCTAATGATTTTTAGCATAAAAGAAAAATGGATCATTTTGACCCATACAATGTATTGTTGTCTATTGCTACAAATATACCTGTGTTACTTATGACTGCTTTTGTGCTCCAGAGTCACATATTAGAACAACATTCTGTTATCATCCTCATGATGTTATTTGTACATGATAAACATTCTAATAAATGTTTTTTGTAACCTTTAAATAATGTTTTAGTCACATTAAGAAAACTGGACATTTTAAAATTCTTAGAATATTACAAAAACATTCAAATAACATTATATTTTGGGTATAATAAAGTTAGCAGAACATTGTAAGAAACATTTTGAAACCTTTAAGTAACATTATAATCATAACAAATAAACTGGATATTTTACCATTCTTAGAATATTACAAATAAATGTTGAATTAACATTATAGAATATTAAAAATAAAAAAGATTATATTAATTTATAGAATATTAAAAATAAACTTTTGTGAAAATAAAGTTAGTTGTTTTTGTAAACTTTAAACAAGGTTATAATCAAATCAAGAAAACCGATACATTTCAAAACAACAT
Source organism: Aspiorhynchus laticeps (assembly GCA_023376895.1). Taxonomy (NCBI): domain Eukaryota; kingdom Metazoa; phylum Chordata; class Actinopteri; order Cypriniformes; family Cyprinidae; genus Aspiorhynchus; species Aspiorhynchus laticeps. The sequence continues at coordinate 42,586,359 of CM041802.1, forward strand.
TTTCGCAGCGTTTTTATAACCTAAATTTGTTACCTGAGGAAAAATCCTCACCTAAGTATCTCCAAAACCTAAATGATATTCAAAAGACATGATAATACTACAGTAGTAAACACAGTCCACAAGAGGGTGCAGCAGATGAATAATACAAACCAAACAGCACCGTGTTATGTTGTTCAATAAAAATAAACCTGCAAATGCTTTTATTTTTACAAGCTAAATTGCATTAAAAAATGAATTTAAAATATTTAAAATGATTTAGACAGTTTTTGATCATATGGAAATGTGCTTTAAATTTACACCATATTTTGTCATGTTAAATTGTACTAATCTTAGTTCATTTTATTCTAAAATAAAATAAACTTCATTAGCAGTAAAAATTCATATAGGGTTTTTCATTCATAAAACACCTGGCTTCACCAGGTAAAATATTTACATCAAAATAAACAGTTATTTTAGTTTATGAGAAATGAGTGCAAATTTAAATAAAATATTTTCACACATTTTATAGATTAATTTGAACATGCATTTTTGTAAAAGCCTGATCTCCTGAAATATTAATAATATTACAAATGCATTCACTATTGTAACACAATATTATTCACAGTGTGACTTATAATTCTGTCTAGTTTGTTAATTAAGTTCATTTGTGGATTTGCATCATTCGGTGCAGACACAAGTTGTGATATTATGTTTTATGTTTTGTTATGTCTGATTAATCTCATATAGGATGCATTTGGGCGAGTTAATTGACCTGCTAGTAAAGTGCCTCAGTTTCCTGGTGTTTATTCACTCTTCACCTTCTTTAAAACATTCATGTTTTCTTTGAAATCGGTGTGAGTGCTTGCTATGCATATTAACTGCAAATGCACTTTGCTTTTTTTCAGTCATCTTATTTTATTATGCTGAGACCCCTAAACAGGGTTATTTATGGAGTCAATTTAATGCCACATATGTATGCAAAAGAAAAAAGTTTTGCAAAGGAAAATAAAGTATTGCAAAAGAAAAAGAAAATATTGAGCAAAAAAAATGTTTTGCAAACAAAAATAAAGATAGCAAAATAAAAATTAAGTATTGAGAGAAAAAAATAAGTTTAATGATAATAACTATGGAGTCAATTTAATGCCACATGTATATGCAAAAGAAAAAAGTTTTGCAAAAGAAAAAAAGTATTGAGCAAAAAAATGTGTTTTGTGAACAAAAATAAAGATAGCAAAATAAAAATAAAGTACTGAGAGAAAAAATTACGTTTTGCAAACAGAAATAAAGAATTGCAAAAATTAAGATATAATTCAATACAAAAATCAATGACAGTTGTAAAAGAAGCTTATGAACTTTGATTCTATATTAACATATTTTCCATGCTCACACCTACTAATTCATTTGCAACGCTCCATTTATTTAGCGTTTCAGTCAAGCGTGAGCTCGCGATACCGTTTTCCCTTTGCGCTTCACTTTTCTGTGCGTTTCACTTCATGGCACTGTTTTGACGTGGGGGTGGAGTCAAGAAACTGGGGCATGTTCAGCGGGCCTGGGCACACCCCCCGCGAAGCCACGTCATTAGCTGGAGACGCTAATGCTGAGACGCTTAGCTTTCCTGTAGCTCAAATGGTAGAGCATGGCGTTAGCAATGCCAAAATCATGGGTTGGATTCCCAGGGAAAGCAAGAGCTGATAAAAATGTAAAACTGTAACTTGAATGCAATGTCGCTTTGGATAAAAGCGTCTGGTAAATGTAAACTAAAACTAAAACCATGAAAAAACATTTCCATTACTTGAAATAAAATGTTAACAAATACAGTAGTGAAAAATCTTTTTTTTATTATTTTGTATTTTTTATTTAAGCTATTTGCCAGGCAATATGTCTCACGTTGGTGTTGTTTTCACACACTGATGAAGGACTCAAGCGTATTGTCAGTAAGGAGTGTGTGTGCTCTTACTGAGAAGCTCTCCTGTTTCTGAGGGATGTAGACATCGATGTTTTTGTCGCCCCAGTCGAACACCAGCTCCTCCTCCTCTCGGTCGTTCACCCACATGATCTGTGCGGAGATCTCCTCGATGATGTTCAGCAGGTCCTGCAGCTGGACGCTCCGCTGGTACGAGGCTTTCTGAAGATCAGCGCAGGTTATGTCTTAATAACTCTCTCACACTGGGAAATTAAAACGATCTAAGAAACATGTGATTCGCAGCTTCTGAAGATTTAGATTTGACAGAGTAAACACAGCATATGTTTTTAGCAGTATGTTTAAGTCTGGATTTGATTTGAAACCGGTCTCACCAGTAGATTGTCCCATTCTTGATCCAGTTTGTTGAGACAGGATTTGGTCAGTTCTGGATTTTGGTCAATGCCTCGCAACTAAAGCAACAAAAAGGTGAAAATGTACAACAAATACTGCCATGATGCATTATACATACATTAGATATATTACATATTGTCTACGACATACAGTATAATCTATATACTGTGTATGTATGTATGTATGTATGTATCATATTGACACCCACATGCAAAATATCATGTTTTATTTGCTTCTTTTGATTTTCAGGTAAAATATTTAATATGATATATTTCATAAAAATTTATACAATTTCTAAAAATGTTTAATAAAGTAATAATGCATCATAATGCACAGTAGAAAAGATGGACAGTTATTAATCTGCCACAGATAAATGAGACTAATCAGACCATAATTTAAGCAGTCCAGTGCTGATATGGCAGCCAGTAGCAGATGTGTGTGTGTGTGTGTGTGTGTGTGTGTGTGTGTTAGATAAAGGTCACGTCTGTGTTGTTTGATTGAGGAGGTGGTGTGTGTAACTCACCAGGTCCGTTCGAGCTCGATCCACCTCCACACTTCTCTGGATGGAGCTGTGAAACGCGCTGTGATTGGCTGTCTGCTGCTCGATGGCCATCAAATCATCTCCCCACAACGACGTCTCTATCAGCCTCTGCACACACACACACACACACACACACATTTAAACATGATGTCGCAGTAGTAGCAACACATTTAACACCGTTTGTTTTGTTGCATTAAAACTAGTTTGGTATTATAATGAACAAAGCCGTCTGTACTGGAAGTTTGATGTTTTCTGCTTAGTATGCAGTGGATTTACCACGGTATAAAGAGTCCAGTGGATGCAGCCAGTGTTGGGGAAAGGTCATTTTAAAAATAATGTAAATATTGCTTTACTCCCTAAAAACTTAACTATTTGTATTACTTAGTTACTTTTTATTGAAAGTATTTTTATTTTATTTTATTGAAATGCGCTACGTTACATTTGTGTTCTATTTTTGAAAGTTCTATTTTTGGGAACTGTAAACGCCCTTTCACACCAGAAGTGAAATGAATCCGCCTCAGGCTGGAGCAAATGTAAATTCATGTCTGTACAGTAGAGAGCGCAGCTCAAACAAACCTCTCTGCTCTTCTGGACTGCATGAATAAGAGGACGCAGGAGAAGAAAGTTCAACACTCTTCAGCAATAAAAAAAATGTTATTTTTTGTCATTTTTGCTTATTCATATGGTTGAATTGGATCATGGAAGGTCAGCAGCAAAGACATCGGTTAATAAAATGGGATTAAAGACTTAAAGGATATTTGTGTTGTTGAACATATTTAATTATTGCATGTTTGCATTTAGTCTAGAACTACAGTAAGATCATGTTCACACAACACTCTGCACTTACTCCTGATTTCTCTCAACATGGCAACACAAGAGCTGTCAGTCAAGACATGGGAAACAAAGTAACTGGAGTTATTTATTTGAAAAAGAACTCAGATATTTCCTTCTAAATTAAAAAGAAACGTGTTACTTTATTAGCTACTTGAAAAAAGTAATCTGATTACGTAACTTGTATTATTTGTTATGCTTTACCCCGAACACTGGATGATGCAAGCCCTGAGCATCTAACAAAAATATGCTCTAAGAACGTTTTTCTAATGTTCCCATTTAGTTATGAAAAAGTTATATCTGAATGTTCTCTGAACATGTTAAGGGAACATTCCATAATGTAATTTTGCAAACATGATAGGAATGTTACTTTTGAATGTTCTAAGAACATTCTGAAACAATTAGTAATATTTAAAAAATCTTAGACAAACGGCCAACTAAAACAGTTCATTAAAACAATGTATAAATACTATTTTAGTGCTAATAAGTTTTGAAAAATGTTATTTCTGGATGTTTTGAACAAGGTTATTTTTTTTTAAATGTTATGCAAACGTTGAGGGAACATTCCATTTTAGAATTCTTGCAAACATTATATGAATGTTACTGAATGTTCTCCGAATGTTCCAAATAAATTAGCAACATTTAAAAAAGTATTAGACGAACGCCCAACTGAAACATTGAGAAAAACAATGTATAAACACCTTTTTTTTTGATTATGCAAACATTGAGAGACATTTATTTTCATAATTTTGCAAATGCTATGGGAACGTTACTTTACATTACGAATGTTTTTTGAATGTTCTCTAAAAAATCAAAACATCCACTCTTTAAATATTTAAAATGTTTTGTGGTTATGCAAACATTAAGGGAACATTCCCTTTTAGAATTTTCCAAACATAATGTGAACATTACTTTTGAATATTCTCTGAAACAAGTAGTAACATTTAAAATAAAATCATTAGTACAAATGAAAACATTAAAAAAGAAAATCCATGAATAATGTTTAAATACTATTTTGGTGCTAACATTTTGAGAACATTAGTGAAGACCAGATAACAATGAATAAATGTTCTATTAATGTTACATAACGTTTGTTTGCTCATATCTTTACAGACAATTCTGACACTGCCTGGTTTTTTTCTCCAGCCCACTCAAAACCAGTGTGCTGTGATTCATTAACTGTGACCTCCTGACCTCCAGGAGGAGTGTCAGTGTTATTGACCCCTGCGGGAGCCGGAGGAATTCTGGGAGAGACTCAGACAGACAGACAGTAACGGTGGCAAACACAGAGGCATGCTGGGTCTGATCAGAGTTTCTCAGTACAGTAGTGTGTTCTCTGGCAGGACGCCACGCTCTAATCTCTAAAGATTCATTTCATCTGCTCAGAGTTTTTCTTTCGTTTTCTCTCGCTCTCTCTGTCCTGGCAAACACTCACCCTGTGTCTTTATCTAGGCCTGTCTTTATCTGTGTGCTGTTAAGTTGATGTCTATTTCTGGCACATCAAGCTGTAGTGTAGCTCCGCCCACAGTGAAATCTCATTGGTTGAGAACCCTGCTTCACATAACTTAATATTAAACATCTCATACACTACCAGGACTGCACTAAATGGGTCAAAAGTGACAGTAAAGACATTTATAATGTTACATAAGATTTCTGTTTCAAATAAATGCTGTTCTTTTGAACCTTCTACTCATCTGTGAATCCTGAAAAATAAAATGTAGCATTGTTTCCACAAAAATATTAGGAATATGATCTCTGTGACACTGAAGCCTGGAGTAATGATGTTGAAAATTCAGCTTTGATCACAGCAATCAATTACAGTTTAAAATAAATTTACATAGAAAACATTTAATCTTAAATTGTAATAACATTTCACAATTTTTACTGTATTTTTGATCAAATAAATGCAACCTTGGTGAGCAAAAAAGACTTCGTTCAAAAACATTTGAAAACTTCTTGACCCCCACATTTTGAACAATAGTATATATTTAGATTTTCTATATATTTCAAATGTTTTATATTTATATATTTTGTAAATGTTTTATATCTATATTTTTTAAGTTATACATTTATTTGCACTCATTTATTGTTTATTTTTTTTTAGTTTTCTTTTTACATTTTATCTTTTTGATGTTGCAGCAAGCCGATATGGCAAAAAATGATATATCACAATGTATTTCAGTCTTTTGATGATGTTGATATCAACTAGCCAATAAAAAGTACATTAAACTCATTGCAATGTTTACAAAGCTACTTAATTATAATCATTATATTATATTAGATATTAGATATGCTGTTTGACATGGAAAACTTGGCTCTTGTGTGGAAAGAGCACTGTGCATGAGCGTATGACACTTTCATACGCTCTCAAACAGAGACGGCTGTTTACCCTCTGCTGAAGGATCCAGGACATGGCCTCGGTGAAGTAGCGGTTGTGTTCTTCACGGCTCCCGCTGCGCCTCATCGTCCTGCTGCTCCACTTCTGCTGCTGCGGAGGACTGTTCAGAGCCATGCTGAGATCGCTGATCTGCTCAGAAAATATATTCACACTGTCCACAGACACAGAGAGAGAAGATAAGGTTACAGCAGAGGTGTGCGTAGACAAGACACTTCAGGACAAAACATTCAGAATTATGCATTGCATTTACATATAGTCCACAAGACAAAAACATTATTCAAATAACCCCTTTCAAAAGTTTGTGAACCCTTGCTTCTTAATACTGTGTGTGGTTCCCTGGATGATCCACGACTGTTCTTTTGTTTTGTGATGGATCATGAGTCCCTTGTTTGTTCTGAACAGTTAAACTGAGCTCTGTTCTTCAGAAAAATCCTTCATGTCCTGCAGATTCTTCAGTTTTCCAGCATCTTCTGCATATTTGAACCCTTTCCAGCAGTGACCGTATGATTTTGAGATCCATCTTTTCACACTGAGGACAGTTGAGGGACTCAAACATTCACTGATGCTTCAGAAGGAAACACGATGCATTAAGAGCCGGGGGGTGAAAACTTTTGAACAGGATGATGATGTCCAAATTTTTCTTATTTTGTTGAAATATCATTTTTTTCCATTTATTACTGCCCTTCGGAGGCAACAGAAGATACTTGCATGTTTCCCGGAAGACAAATTAAGTACAATTTGCCTTGATCTTCAAATTCAAAAAGTGTTCACCCCCCGGCTCTTAATGCATCGTGTGTTCTTCTGGAGCATCAGTGAAGGTTTGAACCTCTTTTAATAGTTGTGTTTGAGTGTCTCAATCTTTTATGTCAAATATCTTACTCAGGACAGTACTAAATAAAAAATAACATGCATTTTGTATGATCTCTCTTATTTTGTTCAAATTCACAGATTCTGCAAGGGGTTCACAAACTTTCGCATGCCACTGTATACAATACTATTCAGAAGTTTGGGGTCAGTCATATTTTTGAAAGAAGTCACTTCTGCTCTCCAAGGCTGCATTTATTTGATAAAAATAGGGTAAAATTGTGAAATATTATTGCAGTTTAAAATAACTTATTTTTTTTGTGTTTGAATATCTGTTAAACTGTCATTTATTGCTGTGATAAAAGCTGAATTTTTAGCATCATTACTCCAGTCTTTAGTGTCACACGATCCTTCAGAAATCAAAAATATTTCATATTTTTGTGGAAATTGTGATACATTTTATTTTTCAGGATTTATTTGAAATAGAAATATTTTTTTAACATTATAAATGTCTTTACTACAACTTTTGATCAATTTAATGCACCTTTGCTAAATAAAAGTAATAATTTCTTTGAAAAAATAATATTACAGCACAGTTTCCACAAAAATATTGGGCAGCACAACTGTTTTCAACATTGCTAATAATCAGAAATGTTTCTTGGGCAGTAAATCAGTATATTAGAATGATTTCTGAAGATCAGGTGACACTGAAGACCGGAGTAATGATGCTGAAAATACAGCTGCGCTTCACAGAAATAAATTACATTTTAAAATAAATTCACATAGAAAACAGTTATTTTAAATTGTAATAATATTCCACAATTTTACTGTATTTTTGATCAAATAAATGCAGCCTTGGTGAGCAGAAGAGACAGTAGTGTACAGTATGTGTGTTTAGATGCGTGGCAGGTACAGTAACGTCTGCGTGTGTCTCACCTCCTCACCACGCTCTCAGACGACAGGTTCTGCTGGTTCAGGTCCATAGCGAAGCTTCTGAGCTGGTCTGTGATTTCTGCAGCAGATGACAGACAGCTCTGAGCTTCCATAAAAGCGTTGGCATCTCCACCCTGCAGCACGCACACACACACACACACACACACGCCAGGAACAATAGAAAACCAGCCGTCAGAAAAGCCCAGGATCAACAAATGCAAGCACTCAGCTGTATCACAGCAGCTCAGTGTGTGAGTTTAGGCATTCTGACTCGAGAACAAACACTCTGTGTTCAGTCCTCTAGCATCAATTCAGTTTAGTCATCATTAACACTAATGTCTAGTCCACTTCTCAGCTTATTCTGGTCATGAACGGCACACTTTGACATGAAGTGACCATCTGAATGACGTGTTTGTATGCTACTTCAATAAAAATCTCTTGCATGTAACCTCAAATAATAGTACAGCAGTCTCAGTACAGACAACACTGATGAAATTAACAAAAAATGCACAGGAAAATATGTGGATTTCTAGATTAAACGTGACAAACTTGAAACATTCGATTCTTGCACACAAAATGAATCAGATGTGTTTGAACCGTGTTTATTGTCCTTCACGTTGTTCCAAATGCATATAAATGTCTTTCTTCAGTGGAACGCAAAAGAAGATATTCTGAAAAATGTTCACGCTGCTCTTTCACATACAATCACCACAAAAAAATTATTGCTCAGTTGTTTGTCTTGTTTTTCAGTAAAAATACCTAAACATTCTTGAATCCAGACGCATTTACAGGAGATGCAAAATGACGCAAGATATGAAGTTTTGTTTTCTGAAAATTGATCAAAATGAAGTGAGTTTATGCTTAAAACAAGAAAAAAAATCTGCCATGGACTAACGGACTCCCATGGACTGATATTTTTTCTTGTTTTAAGCATAAACTCACTTCATTTTGATATCTTGTTCGTCAGAAAACAAGACTCAATACTATATCATTTTACTTCTCAAGTAAATCTATCATGATTTAAGAGTCTTTATATATTTGTAATGGAAAAGACAAAAACAAAATAAGACAAAAATACTGAGATTTGTTTTTTTTTTGTAGTAATGAAAGAGAAAGTGACCACAGCAAGATTTTGAAAAAGCGCCTGCTAAATGAATAAATGTAAAATGCTATTATATATATATATCATTATCAATTCTTTAATATAAATAAATAATTCTAACAATTAAATCATTTAAAAAAAATTATCAATTAAATCTAAATATATATATAATGCACAGCGCTATTTATGATGATTTTTTGCTTTTGTTTTTGTTTATGATATATTTTTTGCATTATGAAGAAGAAAAAGGTCATACAAGAATACTCATATGACGGTGAGTAAATAAGGATAATTGTATGTAAAGAAAATAATTTTCATGTATATATATATTTCTGAAAACTTTTGTTTTGTGGTTTTTTCACTGCTGTGAGTATAATAAAAACAAATGAAATTATGCAAATAAAATTGACAAGTTTAATGTGAAAGTAAAGTAATATAAATAAACACATGAAGTAAACACGTGTTTCACTTTCATTTTCTCTAAAATCACTCAGTCAGGGACAAAAGTGTTTTATTATCTGAGAAATGTTAGTTATGTGTGTGTGTGTGCGTGTGCGTGTGTGCTTGTGTGTGTGTGTGTTTGTGTGTGTGTGTGTGTGTGCGTGTGCGTGTGTGTGTGTGTGTGTGTGTGTTGTGTGTGTGTGTGTGTGTGTGTGTGTGTGTGTGTGTGTGTGTGTGTGTGTGTGTGTGTGTGTGTGTGTGTGTGTGCTGTGTTTGTGTGTGTGTGTGTGTGTGTGTGCGTGTGTGTGTGTCGTTTGTGTGTATAAACAGTCTCATGGGAAACTCTACAGATCATTTATGATCCTGTCAGCTCCTGACATGAGACTAAATCAAACTGCTGTGTGTTCCTCATACTCACAGACTTCAGTATAAACGCTGCTCTGTCCAGGCAATCCTGACACTGAGCCTGTAGAAACGATATCTGCTGCTGCACAGGTGTCATGCTGGGGCTGATGGGGAAAAAACAATTATATCAATCCTGCCACCTGCTTCACTACTTATTAACATGCAGCTATCAGCATCTACAAGCATTACAGACAGGGTTTTACTGCTGACTGTGCTGTATTTCACTGACGGCTCTCCATTATGTGTCATGAATGTTATCAGAAGCTCATCTGAACATTGACAGATTCATTGTGAATTATGAACAGCTTGTTCTTCACTGATTTACAGCACTGCATTCCTCTGCTGCCCTGCAAAATCTCTCAGTCGAACCCGATGCAAAGACACCAAACCAGCCGGGGCAGATCTCCCGCGCAAAAAACAGAGCAATACATCTCCTGCAAACACCTGCTTTTTGTTCCTGACTAATATTTGTCATATTGTAGTATATTAGGCTACAGGTCATATATTTCCAGCTGAAACTAATGGTTCACAAACTTATCATTGGTTATTGATCACTTATCTAATATTTGTCAATATTGTAGTATATTAGGCTACAGGTATATATATCATATTTAGCTGAAACTAATGGTTCACAAACTTATGCATTGGTTATTGATCACTTATCTAAATAATAATCTATATAAAGACTATATAAAGAGTTTAATGTTGGGTAAATCAATCAAGCATATCAGCTCCAACTGAAAATGCCTATAAAATATAAAATACATAAAATGCATATTTTTTTATGTATATTTTAATTTATTTATATAAATTGCATTTATATACACTTTATCTGGCGCATTCTTTTACAATAATATCTAGACTAGGCAATTCTGAGCAAACAAGTGATAGAAAGTTGAAACTGAATTAAATGTTCTGGTGAAAAGTTCTACAAATTAGCATTAGGCAAGAAAACAAACAAAAAGCAGGCATTTTTAACTTGAGCAGATGTGTCTGATTTGAATGGAGAATATGCATATGAAAGCACAACAGAGTCGTTATTCATGTTTATGACCAGTAGCTGCCAAATGACTCATGAACTTGTGTGAGCGCTTGGATACAGACAGAGCCTTTTCCCACAGGATCCTGTAAATATTGAGCATGCAGATGTACAGGACGCTCTGCACGTCTGAAAGTCCAATGTACACTCGTGAAGAAACAGAAACAAAGGAGCTGCGCAGTATCAGCAGGGATTGTGTTACAGAACGACATTTACACAACTACACCTCATCCTGACAAAACACCCCGCAGAGAGATACGAGAGCCTTTCATGTGCCTATTAGAAACCTTTGAACCGCTTTTGGATTATGATAGTTTCACCTTCATTGTACTAAACACTTCATGTCTTTATTTAGTTTTTACTCTCTGGTTTTTTTTACACGAGTCTGTTAAATTCGTCTTTTAACTTCTTTGTTTTAAATAATTTAATTAATATTTAGAATTTTTATAACTTGCTTTAACTTTTGCAAAAAAAGAGAAAAAAATTACATTAGTTTACGTTACATGTGCATACTAGTGCTTTTTTATTTTTTTACATTCTGTTAAATATGTATTTTAAATACTTGGTAAATACTTCTTTTAACTTATGTTTTGAATAATTAAATTAATATTTTTAATTATTTTAAGCTACGTGATTATTTCACATTATGTATCACATTTATGTTTGTATTTTTAAGCTTTTAGATTTTCTATATAAAAATTGCTGAAACTTTGCTGAAATTTGTCCATGTTATATTTGCATACTAGTTCTTTTTTTAAAATATTAAATTTATGTTTTAATTATTTGAAATTGTATAAATGTTTAACATTTTGTATTTTTTAACTTTCTGTTATTTTCTGTAAACTGGCTGAAACTTTTGCGAACAAAAAGAAATCATAGAAAAAATATATATTACCTGAGTGTCTATGTTATATTTAGATATTAGTTCTTATTTATTTTCAAATTACTCAATATTTTTTTTTAAATGTTTAAAATAAATAGCATTTTGTATTATTTTTATTTTGTATGTTTAAGCTTTGAACTTCTCTGTATAAAATGTGCTGAAACTTTTGCAAACAAAAACAATCGATAAAAAATACTTAAAAATACTTACATTAGTGTACATACTAGTGCTTTTTAAACTATTTTTAAATACTTTTGAACAATATAAATATGCAACATTGTGTTTGCATTATGTTGGTTTTGTATTTAACGCTTTTGTATAACTTGCTGAAACTTTCACAAACAAAAATCTGATTTTTTTTTTATTTACATTAGTGTCCATGTTATATTTGCATATAGTGCATTTTAACGCAAACATTTAATTTAACTGTAATTATTATGTAGCCTAGGTTACATGGACGCTATAATGAAAGTGTTAAAAAAAGAAAAGAAAGAAAGTAAACTCGCCAGTAACAGGTGTTTACTCACACTTGGCCGGCGCTCATCGAGCCTCTGGAGAAGCTGTGTCCCTCCACATACTCCTGAGTGAAGCCATTATTCCCCCGCTGCGCCAGAACCTCGCTGCGCGCGTACGGGTTGAGCTCGCTGCGCGATCCGGGGCGGCGTCCCGTCATGTTGAGACCGCGCTGCGAGCCGTGCATGCTCATGACTGCGAACAACGGCGGAGATTCAACGCGAGGCGAGCTCAGATCAATCCAGCAGTCCAGACCAGATCCTCCGCGCGGAAGCGCAGTTTAGGATCTGAAGTCACACCCACTGAACCCTCCCTCCCTGGCGTGCCCAGAGGCGTTCCTGAGAGAGAACTTCACCACATTCTGCACTGTGACATGCACTGGACTATTTTAACAACGTACTTGTTGCTAATTATCATGCATGCGGATTTATGACCTTAGATGAATTCATAAACCAATACAGGATGTTTGCGCTTTCATAAATCCATTTGCAGCTCCTTTTAATGAACTGCAATTAAAAAGTGCTTAAATAAACTTTAAACTTAGAGTGTAATTAAATAAAAAAAGTGCAATGCAAACATTTCCCAACATGCATTTTGGCACCACTGAATATTTAAGACTGATGCACTTAATAAATCTCTTGAATATTGAACACACTGGAAAAAAATATACTTTTAATTAAGCACCTGTTTTTATCTTTTCAACAATATGCAAAAAAAAAACTATTTAAAAAAAACAGTTACTATTATCATGCATGCAGATTTATGAGCTCAGGAAAAACTATATACAGAATGTTTGCGCTTTCATAAATGCATTTGCAGCTCCTTTTAAGTGAACTGCAATAAAAAAAAGTGTTTAAATAATATTTTATATATATTTTTTTAAAGTGCAATGCAAACTTGTCCCAACATGTATTTTGGCATCACTGAATATTTGAGCAAACATTAAAGTAAAAGACTGATGCACTTCTCTTGAATACTGAAAACACTGTTGGAAAAATATACTTTTAATTAAGCACCTCTTTTTAACTTTTCAACAATACGCATAAAACTATTTAAAAAAACATAGTTGCTATTATCATGCATGCAGGTTTATGAGCTCAGATGAATTCATAAATCATATACAGAATGTTTGTACTTTCATAAATGCATTTGCAGCTCCTTTTAAGTGAGCTGCAATAAAAACGTTTCATCTGTAATAAAACTCAAAATGGTCAAAAAAGTGTGATGCAAACATTTCACATCAGGTTGTAACTTTGGCAGCTTTGAATATTTTAGCAAGTAATTATTAAAGAATGTTTTTGGTTCCAATACTAATATTTATCAGGTTATATATATTTCCATCTAAAACCAATGTTTACAAACTGATAATTAATTATAGATCACTTATCCAATTAATAGATTAGGACTAGTTAAATCAATCAAATCAGCTCCTGTTGGAAATATATATTTCTAATTATTTAACTACTTTTAACATTCCAACAATTCATTAAACTGTTTTAATAATAATTATCATGCATGCAATTTGCTTTTAAAAATGGTCAGAAAGTACAATGCAAACTTTTTACAACTGGTTGAATATTTAATATTGAATTTTAAGCAAGTCATTAAAATGAAAGTCTGATGCATTTAATAAATCTCTTGAATAATAAAAACACTGCTGTTTTTGGTTCCAATAGGTTATAGAATATATATTTCCACCTGAAACTGATGGTTTATAAACTGATCCTTAGTTACTGATCGCTTCCAATTAATAGCAACTTCTTTTAACTTTCAAATATTCATAAAAATATTTAAAACAACATACTTGTTGCTGTGCATGCAAATTTATGACCTCATATGAATTAAGAGACTCTTTTTTAGTTGTATCAATAATTACATTCAAAATGGTCCAAAAAAAAGCTGTTAAAGATGTTTTTGGTTCCAGTACTTTTTATTAATATTTATCATGTTATATTACATTGCATGATTGATATTTTAATCTGAAACCGATGGTTTACACACTGTTTATTAGTTACAGATCACTTATCAAATTAAAATGTACTTTCCACCACAAAATAAGTGAAGTGGACATGGACATCCACCATTGTTAGACGAATAAAATATTCTAGTGTGCTTTAAGCGAGATTTTATATTAGTCCACATGTCTTAAAGTGTCCAAAAGTGGAAGAAACACCCAATTTGACAATGCATTGCTTTTGCCACACTAATAATGCTGCTTGAATCTTGGGAATGACGGACAATGGTGCGACAGAGAGAGGCGAGTTCAACCAGAGTATCAGGTGAAACGTAACATGATCAGTTTAGGCTTTTGAGAACAAACCACAAACACACTGAGTCTCTCTCTCTCTCTCCTTCCCAGAATAATGGAGAGCGTTTCTTATCAGGAGGGTCTTTCTGACTCACTTCCTGCTGAAAAAAGCACAACTGCATCCTGAGTTTCCTCCAATCACACATTCACGCATGCTGCCCTCAACACAATGAAGCTACTTCAAGAGGATTTCCCCAGACAGACAATAATAAACCAGCACAGGGTTTCAGTGCATTTCTTATATGTTATGGGTGTTTGCACAGAAACCAGGCATGTCACTTCCTGTCTGCATGTTCGTATGGATGACACTTCCTGTCTGCGATCTGTCCCGGTGTTTGTGCTGAGCCTCAACACAAAAATGAAAGGAATGACATGATAATAAGGTTGCATGGCAAACTTTTAGTAGGTTTAGTGATTAGAACAAAGCTCCTAGAACGAGCAAGCAGTGGTAACTAACACTAATTCAATTTGGACCTTTTGCCTAGCTATAAAGTTGCTTTGTCTCGTCTATATTGTTGATCATTTGTTTTCCAGTAAGTGCCGGTGGTTATTTCCATGCTGCTCATTTGTTTGTTGTGAAGTGTGGCTGTGTGAAGCTGCTGCACAGGCCAGTTTCCATTGGGTTTATTTGCATATTAGATCAGTCATTATCCTCTAAAACTGCACATATACACCAATCCAGACAGATTTAAGAGATCTGAACACATGCAAACATGTTATTTTTTGTGCACTGTGATCAGAGGCTCAGGCTGGTTAGTGTTTTCACAGTATTTTCGATGGCCTTAGTTAAGTCCTGCTGGTAGATGCTGGAATTACATGCTTATGATAGCAAAAAGCCTTTTCTCCATTGACGTGTTCAGAAGTAGCTGATTATCTTTCGGTAGACATTTAATTTTATTGTAGATGATTTATCATTGAGAGATTATTTTAATTGTAACAGATTGCACATATAGTTTTCCATCTGCTGCCTATGATGAGTGATGTGTCACCAGATTTATTTATTAGTATTTTTTTGGTAGTTTTGATATACTTCTGCACTGTAAAAAAAGAGTTATATTTTTAACCGTAAAACATTGTAAAAACGCTATGAAAAAACTGTTAATAGGTTAACAGTAAGTTCCCGTACACACAGGGGAAAACTGTAAAAGATCTAACTGGACATTTCATGTCATTTTTACAGTAAAATACTGTTAAATGTACAGTTTTTGAGGTAAAAAAGCAAATCAAATTATAATTTAAAGTATGTACTGTATTTTTTGCAACCAGAGCTGCCAGAATTGTTGTTAAAACAGCAGGATTTTTGTTTACAGTGAAGTTTTTGTTTATATTGTACAGTAGATCTTATTTTTATATTTTCTGTTTTCACTACAATTTTGGATAAAGTTTTAGTAATTGTGTTGTGTTTTGTAATTTTTTTTTTTATCTATTTTTATGTATTTATTAATTTTTTGTTGTTGTTGTTGTTTCCCCTTTTTTCAGCAGCTATGATTTTAGTTTTAACAGCCTCAACAAAAATAAGCAGCTTCCATCAGCTATGGTTGTGGTTCCATGTGTTATGGTTCCAACACATCTTTGGTTGTGACATGGAAGACTATATCATTACATAATGTGTTGAGGAAAGACTTCTTCTCTCTGCTGTATTAAGTAGGTTAATAGGCTCTATACAGTCTACTGTAAATGACATGAAGACGCACTTGTGTCTTGAGTCATTATAATGCTGTTGAGACTCAGATTACTCAGCAGCACAATGCAAGGGATTTGTGTAAGTATCAGTGATTAAAAACTTCTTCTCGTAGGGCAATTCTTTAGTCATAAAACATTTGAGATGATTCCAGCTGTAAGTTTATACCAGCATCTTAAACTGAGTCTCATGCACAACAGCTACACAAAGACATCTGAAACTCACAGAAACAGGTTGCATCATATATTTGATCTCAAAATCAGAAGAAACAAGGACTTTGTAGAACAAATACACTTTTTTTTGCATTTTGACATTTTAATCCCTGTGAAATATGAAATTAAATGAATGAAATATGACTTTTTGTAATTCTCATTATGCTTAATAATGATTCTCAATAGATTACTGTTACTGTAATACAATAATTTGCATTAGCTTAATTTATAATTGTTAATTAGTTGTTAATTGTCTTGAAAACGGTGTTGCACTGCAAAAACAGTAATTTTTCTTGCTGCAAAATATAATTGTTTTCTTTTGGTTTTGAGGTGAAATATGACCCATACATGTTCACAACAGGTTTTGTGAAATTCACTGTACCTGCACTAAAATCAGCAGAGTCGCAGCACGTCTGTGCATTTGTACATTTTAAAGGAAAGTGCGTCTGTTAGGCTTCGTTCTGATCATCTCCACCCTCGCTGGAGGCAACACGGGAAAAAAGACTGTACTTGTTTGCATGTGCAAGTGTGTGTGAATGACAGCCTCCTTTGGTGTTCTGGGAAAACCATTAGAGCGAAGAGCAAGAGAAGAGCAAGTCGATGTGCTTGTGTTAATCAGCAAATGTTACTAAAGTATAGTTCTGCCAAAAATGAACATTTCAGGCTGTCCAAGATTAGGATGAGTTTGTTTCTTCATCAGATTTGTAGAAATGTAGCATTGCATCAGTGTCTCAGCAATGGATGCTCTGCAGTGAATGGGTGCCGTCAGAATGAGAGTCCAAACAGCTGATAAAAACATCACAATAATCCACAAGTAATCCACACCACTCCAGTCCATCAGTTAACATCTGGAGAAGACAAAAGCTGAAACAAATCCAGCATTAAGACGTTTTCAACTAAAATATGAGTCCATAATCCATAATAACGCTTCCTCCAGTGGAAAAGGTGGTCTGGTCTGAATCAGGAGAGAAATCTGCACAGATCAAGCACAGTTTACAACCCAAAACAGCTCTAAACAAATATGTATGTGGCTGGATTTTGATGTGAGAGACAACAGGAGATGGACTTTTTCACTGGAGGAAGAGTTATTATGGATTATGGACTCAATGGTTAAAAAAGTTTAAAAACGTCTTAATGCTGGATGCTTAATGCTTTCATCTTTTGTCTTCTCCAGATGTTAACTGATGGACTGGAGTGGTGTGGATTACTTGTGGATTATTGTGATGTTTTTATCAGCTGTTTGGACTCTCATTCTGACGGCACCCATTCACTGCAGATCATCCATTGCTGAGACACTGATGCAGAGACACATTTCTCCAAACCTGATGAAGAAACAAACTCATCTACATCTTGAATGGCCTGAGTGTGAGTCAATATTCAGCAAATGCTTATTTTGGTGAACTATTCCCTCAAATATGCATTTGTACAGTCAAAAATGCAATAATACCAAAAAATGCCGTTTTAGAGTTAACACACAGATGCAATAAGTTTATAGGAGACTGGGGACTTTTTCTCAGGAGAATCATCTGAGAAGCAGGAGATGTCATAACTCACTAGGAGAAACCGTTTCTCATTAGTGATTTCTCTTTCCTGCAAGCTTCTTTCTTATGCAATACGTGTGTGCGGTTCTTGAGAAAGTGTTTTCACGAATGCCTCTGATTATACGTGACAGTCAGAGGTTTGGTGAGATCGGTGTGTGTGGAGGAATGAGCGTCAGGTCGAGACACGCAGTAAACACGTTCAGAAATGTGCCCAGAGCGCTGGTTAACCAGTGAATCTGACAGACAGAAACTCTCTCTCTCTCAGTGTTTGTGACCGCATGCACGGTCAGATGCTCTCATTCACACGTCCTGCTGTGAAATACTGCGACTGCATGTCTGAACTAACACACCGTTCACACCCACAGACACCAGCACGTTCTGATCGCATTATTAAAGCCATGAGAAACGGAGGCCACTTCTGTAATGTGATGTGTTTTGTGTCTCGGAGATGGAGTGAGGGCAAATTAGGGGGGCAAAAAAAATGTTTTGGGGAAAATAATGTGCACTGTTGAAGCATGCAAAACAAGAACATGAAGAACATATTAACTTATGTATTAAGTAAGTATATAATTTAAAAAATGCAATTTGTATAACACTTTTCATTATTGTGTCCTTGCAACATACTGAATGCATGCATTGAATATGAATAACAGTGTTTTATTTTAAGCAATAAACAATAATTCACCTACATAATATTTACAATTAAATTAGAGGATTGCATTAATGTGCACTAATATAACATGAACACTGATGTAATTTTTTTTGTTTAAAAATACTTAAGCAAAGTTTATACAGATATTTTAATTGCTTAAAAATAAAAAACAAACAAAATAAAAAGTTAAACATATAGTTAAGCTAATGAATGTTTTAAAAAATAGTATTTTAATAATTGTAGAAAATAGAAAAGAGAAGTACTTTGACAGTAAACTAAATTAAAAATGCACTTAAAATACAGAAATACTTCAAACACAAATATGTTAAACATTTGGATCGCTTAAAATAATAAAAAAGTTAAATGAGAAGTAAAAAAAGAGTGACAGTGTAAAAACTAAAATAGAATATAAAAATACTTAAAAATGCAAAAATAAAAAGAGTGACAGAAACTAAATTAAAAATACACTTAAAAATACAGAAAAAGTTTAAAAATACAAAAAATGTTAAACATTTACATTATTTGCATCTTTTTAAATAATTATATAAAAATAAAAGAGAAGCATTTAACCTAAGCATTTAATCTAAGAATTTAGATAGTTTATAATAATAATAATTTTAAATAAATAATAAAAAATGAAAAAGTTGAATAATATAATAAAAAATTAAAAAGTTAAAAGAGAGGTATTCAAAAGACTGATGCCAAAAAGAGTGACAGTGCAATGACGCACTGATGAAGCATGCAAAATCTGACCAAGATACATATTGTATGTTTATTTACGCTTTGATTTGAACGGAAACAGCGTATCCATGTGTTACTGATGACAGAGAATAGCGTACGCACTTTGTGTCCATCGGATGCTCTCCACAATGGCGCTATGCTGACATCGTGGCTTCTCGTCGCTTCATAAAATTCAGATTGAACCACTGATGGCAGATGGACTATTTTGATTATGTTTTTTATACTTTTCTGGGCCTTGACAGTGTTATTTACTTGGCAGTCAATGGGACAGTCACAAACCTCCCGGTTTTCATCCAAAATATCTTAAATTGTGTTCCGAGGACGAACAAAGCTTTTACGGGTTTGGAACGACATGAGGGTAAGTGATTAGTGACAAAACTTTCATTTTGGAGTGGAGTATCCCTTTAATTGATGCGATGTGCATGAGGAAAGCACTAATGCAGCACAGTTTCCCAGAGTTTCAAAGATACACACCGTACCCATATATACACACGACTCAAACTGCACTGTAATCACTTCAGAAGACAAACAGATGTGCAAAGCCATCAGATCTGATAGCTGGAGATTAATGTGCATGCATTAACCGTGTCCTGTGTTAACCTGTTTAATTCTAAGTAAACTCTGACATACCTTTCTACCGCTTCTTTATTCAGGTGCCAGAGGCAATTCATGCTCATTTGGAGCAGCTCAATGACAGAAACTGACTGCAGGGCTTTTTAGGGGAAAGACTCGTCTTTCCTGTAGACCCAGAACTTTTGGTGATGGCAAACACTTCAGGATTTGAATGATCTCAGGGTAGCTTGGACTTCAGGATTAAAGGACAAAGGGTTCGTTTCATTTTCAAGACCTTGCAGGCCAATTTATTATTTTAATTCATTCCCTTAACAACTGCTATTTTTATTTAAGAACCAGTATCTTCAACCTGGATATATGAACGGCTTTTAAAGGACCTGGAAAAATCATTGAAATTAAAAATCTAAATCAATTCTAGTTTATGTAAATTAAGTTTGATATTATGGGGCCTTGAAGTCAAACATGTTGAGAATCATTGTGTTAAATAACTATATACACATGACAAATTTTTAATTATTATTAATGCAATAGGTCACTTTTTTTTTACATTCTATCCAATGCATATTCACACCTTGAATTTATCTTTTGAAGTTTTGCTATGCAAAAAAAGATCTTTATGTCTATTGTAAAATGCTTAAGTCACTTTCCCTTGACCTTCTGTATTGCTCTCTCTCTCTCTCACCCACACACACACACACACACACACACACACACACATACACACAGACCACAAACTCCCACTCTCTGTCTCCGCCTCTCACACATGCAGGTGCTGCACAAGCCTGATCAGAACAGGTTTGT
>CM041802.1:42609550-42619550 GCA_023376895.1 Aspiorhynchus laticeps
AATCAATCAATCAGTCAGTCAGTCAGCCAATCAATACATACAAATGGTGCAACACTGTGTATTTACCTTTTTGTTTTTTGGGGGGTTTTTTGGAGAAAAAAAGATTTGATTCTATCATCTGAAACAAACAAACTAACAAACAAATGAATAAATAATCTCCATGGATTTGAGATTTTTTTTTTAATAAAAGCTGTGACCCATGAACCAGTCAAACTATCTCCAAAATACACACAATATTACAAACTTTAATTTGAAGCAAAACAGTATTTGATAATCTGAAATAAATAAATAAATAAATAGTTTATTTCAGATGATCAAATACCAATTTTCTTTTCATTAATTAATAAATAAATAAAACAAAAGGTATAGACCTGTATTTATATTAAACAAACAAACAAACAAACACATACATACAAGGTTTTTTTTGAGAGAGAATGAATTATTCATCCCTGGTCACTGACTATAAATACAGTATATGACCAAAAGCATGCTGACAGCTGCTTCTAATGAACAGGTTTGGTTATTCCAGTCATGTGTTATTATGACAATCTTACACAATATAATAACATTCTAGAGAACTATGTGCTTCAGGCTTTGTTGCACAGTTTGTGGAGGGTATTTTCTCTTTTGTGAAGCAAGATGTGGAAAATCCTGAACCTTGCTTGAACCTTATTTTTTTTCAAACAAGAAGTTGAAATGATGCTGATGCTGATGAGTGGCTTCAGTCATATTTTAACCTCACAGCTCATGTATTTACTGGGAAATCACATCACTCTCTGGAGAAAATGAAAAAGCCTTTTATTTCTGTAACTCCACTGTTGTGCAATAAGAGCAGGAGGAGCCTTTACTGGACTGAGCTTACTTCCGAAGAACTACTTTCTTGAAAAGACCACACAGTGGTCATATGAGCCAAAACTGCACCGGAAGTGATGTAAAGGTTCCGCTCTTCTTGTTAACATATAGCGCCATCTGCCGGTCTCTGAATAAGGCAGATTTGTAATATGCCCCTCCAGAGGGAAGCTAACAGCAGCAGATCTTCTCTGGTCAAGTTTATTCTTTAGTCACTGCAAATGCTTTGTCAGAACAAAGCCTGTCGTTTATCATGCCAACACACTTCTTAAACGAGTTGCTGGTTTGTTTTGCTATGTAAGATGTCCTTGTTGACACTAAATTGTTTTAATTGTGATGTAAATCTGGTAAATCTGGATTGGATCAAATCTTGAAAATGGGGTGTTCAAAATCAGAAAAGGATTCTGAATTCGGATTAGATCACAAAATCCAATCTCGGTTTTGATCTGGACTAAA
Organism: Aspiorhynchus laticeps; assembly: GCA_023376895.1. NCBI lineage: Eukaryota > Metazoa > Chordata > Actinopteri > Cypriniformes > Cyprinidae > Aspiorhynchus > Aspiorhynchus laticeps. The sequence goes on from CM041802.1 coordinate 42,610,856, forward strand.
TCCTCGGTTTGTGTTGTTCAAAAGGTTGGTAACACTTTACAATAAGATTCATTAGTTAACATGAACTAAGAATGAACAATACTTCTACAGCATTTATTAATCTTAGTTCATGTTAATTTCAGCATTTACTAATGCATTATTAAAATCACAAGTTGTGTTTGTTAACATTAGTTAATGCTCTGTGAACTATCATGAATAAACAATGAACAACTGTATTATTATTAACTAACATTAACAAAGATTAATAAATAGTGTCATAAATGCATTGTTCATTGTTCGTTCATGTTAATTAATACAACTAATGTTAACAAATGACACTTTATTGTAAAGTGTAACCGAAAGGTTTTAGTAAGATTGGAATACTTTTGATCCCAAAAAAAAACTAAATGTAATAAAACTGGTCCAAAAAAATACAACATATAATTGTAATATATTACGTAATATATTCAGAAATCCCCAAACAGCTGTCAATATCAAACAAAAATTTTATATTTCATTTAAAGTTGTTTTTTTTTAAATCACTTGCAAACTACATTGGCACAATCATCAGAGATGGACCAGTCAGAAGTAGTTATTTGTGTAAATGCAATGCAAAACTAGAATGTAAAACATTGGCATTTTTCCCCATCTCATTTTTCTCCATCATTCTGTCCCTTTAGGGGCTCCGTAGAGCACTAGTAATCCAGATTTGGAAATGTGAAAAACTGTGTATCTGGATCAAGGTGATCCAATCCAATTTAGCTTTGAAAAGCAGGCACAAAAGTAAGATGGGTTACCTGATCCTGGATAGCAAAACATGAGATTTCCAAATCCAGATCATTCTGATCCAGATTCAACTTTTTGAACAGTTGGCCCCTGGTGATCTAAATCTGAATCTGGTAATCACAAACGACTGTGATTGGTTCATCCTGACCAGCGCTGAGAAGAATAACAGGTACCACGTGATGTCCTCGCTGTGCACTGCTGCAGTCTAATAAAATAAATAATTTGATTAGCCATTAAATAAATAAATAACTGTCTAAATACAGAGAATTGCTATTTATCATTTGCAAACTGACCAATTAAAAACACAGGTAGGTCGCTAAACCCCGCCCATTTCCGACCCGACCCACTTTTCGCATTCTCACTAGTTTATTTGGTCTAATAATATCATAAATTCAATATTTATTTCATACACATAATTACTAATTTTGTGACATTTTAACCATACATGAGGTCACCTTTGTACATTTTATCCTAAATGCACAGAGTGAAATAAAATATATATATTTTATATAATGTATAATTATATAATTTATAATTCTAAAACATATGATGAATAATGAAAACACACATTTAAAAAGTGATATTTACCTGAATTTGTCTTTGTTTTCTTCAAATGTGTATTGCATTTCTCCTCAGGTGCTTCACTGACACTGTTTCCTTAGCAAGAACACTCTAGGGACAAAATTGTTGTTTGTGGTGGAAATGATGACTAATATTTATACTTTATGATGGTATTTCATATTTTAAATGACATTAATGTAGCCTACCTATATACAGTATATATAAACACCCAGGGCCATTGCTAGTGGGGTGAAAGGTGGTGACAATTCTAGGGGCCCCCACCACCCAGGGGGCCCCACCAAATCCAGGAATTATACTATATAGGCCCATGTTCTGTGAATAATTCTAATATTTTATTAGTTGTATAACTGAGATATTATGAAAACCACAAAAAAGCATGCAATTTGGTTCCATGCTTGTATATTGTACAGTATATGATACAGTATGTGTGTGTGTGGGGGGGGGGGCACATCAATATTTTTTTCATGGGGCCCCCAATCCTCTAGCTACGGCCCTGTAAACACCCATATGTGTAAAACAGCTGCGGTTCATGAAAGATCACCTGTGCTGAGTCTCCTCAGTGAAGAACAGTCTGTGTCCTGAAGTGCTGAACTTGTTGTTGTTTGGGTGTAATGATAATCCACAGCAGAGCGAGCCAAGGACAGCAGACATCTCCAGGAGAAGCTTTGTGAGACGAGCGCTGTCCATGTGTGCCAGGCCATATGGTGCACGGCCTGAATGAATCAAAACATGGAGATATTTCAATGACTTCATACAATCGTTATTAAAATAGGGAAATCATCTCTAGAATGATGAGAACATTTAACTTGAACTAACATGGATTTTCAAAACATGTTTTAAAAGCTGATTTGTTTTAGTATTTGGTCTCCATTCTCCAATCTTTAATTGAAATGAATAACTGTCCATTATAAACTCTCACAACTAAGCAAGAACTACAACAGAATACAATACGACTATACGTCACTCTTTTTTCTCACATAAAATATTTTAAACTCAAATCAATATTTCATGTCAAATTTATTTATATGGCAAGATAATGTACAGTATACATAATTCACATTAAAATATGATATAATATATCCTTGACACTGCACTCTCTTTTTTAACTCACATAATAATAACTTACAATTCAATATTTCATGTCCATTTATTTATTTATATGGCAAGATAATATACACAATACACATTAAAATATAATAATATAATAAAATATTCCTTAATGCTCTCCACTCATAATACAATCATTTAAACTCAAATCAATATTTAACATCCATGTATTTAATTATTTATTTGGCACATTAATGTACAGTATACATAATGCACATTAAAATATAATATATATAATATGATAATGTTTAATACCCAGAACTCTTTCTTCTCACATAATAAAATCATTTAAATTCAAATCAAGATTGAATGTCCATTTATTTAATTATTTATATGGCAATATATTAGAAAGCATAAATACACATTATAATACATTAGGCTATAATATACTATAATATATTCCATGACACGCTACACTCTTTTTTACTCAGATTACAATGACATTTAGTAATCAATATTTCATGTCCATTTATTTATTTACCTATTTGACAAGATACTGTATACTTAATGCGCATTATACTATAAAATATATTACATTATTATAATGTAATATTAATAAGTAACTCTTGAATACTAGCCGAATGTGAGGTTTTTAAATATCTGTTTTTTGAAACTGGACACAAATGCGCTAAAGTTAAACGAGCACTATTTGTTGAAGAAGTCAAAAGTCAAAGTCTTTATTGTCAGTTCTGCCACATGTACAGCACATACAGAGAACTGAAACTGCGTCAGACCCTTGGTGCATTCAGATAACACTAACACAACGGTAGAATGTACAAATACAAATAAATACAGAAGAAGTCCACTGAAGTGTTTTTGCCCTGAGCTCATGGGGGGCAGATGCCACACAAAGGCTCTTTGTTGCGCTCGTCCAATCACACACACCGGAGGACAGATCATGCGAAGAGGGCGGATCTTGCGTTTGGATGCGTTCGGTGCGCGATCGCCGGTGCAAACGGCGCGCTGAGGGACCAAGCCTTCGCTACTTAGGGTTATTTATGAGCTAGTGCGCGGCCGCTGGGTGGGATCGGATCAGCAGCATCCCTGATGTGAGTACAGCGGGATTCAAGCATGGATACGCGGGCCACACCTGTGCGCCAGCTGCGTTACCTGCAGACCTTTTGGAGACCACCGCGCACAGACGCGCAGATCTGGGCATCCTGCAGCGCGGCGATGGCGTTGTGACCACCGGGTTCGACAAAGACCTTATGGGGCCCCTTGCGCATCATCGCGCCCGCTGGATTATCATAGCTCGGATTCGGAGTGGGTTCCGTTCAGAACCGGATTTACACCGAACCTCAGCGTGTGTGAGTGTGATTTTGAGACAAAGAAGACCCTCCGCGCAAACAGACGCGCTATGGATGCGGTTCAGCTGGATGGGCTCAACCCACCACCGGCGGAGAACGGCAGTGTGTCGCAGTCTGAGCCGCACAAGCGGCTCTGGCAGGTGGACACGGTGGTTCTGCCGTACCTCGGCGGGTTTGGGAGGTATCAGCGGCGCTTGGTGGCTCTAACGTGGATCCCGGCGTTCCTCATCTCGTTCAGCCAGTTCTCGGATCACTTTCTGCTCGGTCAACCGGACAGAAAGTGCATCCGTCTGGATCAGAACAGAACGAGTTCGGCTCGGGAGATTTTCGATCTGATCGCGACCGGGAACGACGCCGCCGCCGCCGAGGGCAGCAACGCAACGGCGTGCATGTGCTCTGAGTGGCGGTTTGAGCTGCAGTCGGGACTGCAGCAGAATGTAGTCACCAAGGTAAGATGCTCTGATGGATGCCCTTGGAAAAGATTCCCTCCGGCGGATGGAAAGCTACCATTTAAAGAAATAGTTCACCTAAAAATTTAAATTCCGTCATCGGTCAGAATCGGTCGTATTTACTCGCCCTCGCGTCCTTCTAACCCCGTACGACTTTCTATTTACCCCTGGAATGCGAAAAAAGAGGTTTAACCGAATGTTTATGCTGTTCTTTTCTGCACAATGGAAGTGGACCCTGATAGCACACATACACCACAGAGACATCTATTTAACATCTGCATTTACATCTGTAAGACATATTGTTTAACGTTAGAGTTTTTGCTCATCTGCAATGTCTATTGGACGTTCCCTATCAGATGTCAAATAGCCGTCTATTAGATGTCTTTTAGATGTTTATGATTTAGAATGTATGTAAAACTGACATCTGAAAGACGTCTGTCAGACGTTTGTACCCAGCAGATGCTTTCCAGATCAAGAGATCTTTAACAGACATCTTGCAGACGTATGTGTGCTATCTGGGGATGGGGACTGGAGCAGCTGAGCTGCAAAAGTGCTGCAGAGAGGAAGATTGTTAGCTCAAATTTAGGTCTGTTTATCGCACAGCCAAATTTTAGATGGAAGCCGAATGAAATGTCATAATTCTGACATACAAACACATAATAGGTAAAAAGCAGAAATTATGACATAATGACATATTAAATCATAATTCTGACGAGTCAAAATTATGACATATTAAGTCAATCCTTGCCCTTGGAAAGGTTTCTCTCCGGCGGATGGAAAGCTACCATTTAAAGGAATAGTTCACCTAAAAATGAAAATTCTCTCATCAGTCAGAATCGGTCGTATTTATTCAACCTCGCGTCCTTCTAAACCTGTACGACTTTCTTTTTACCCCTGGAATGTGAAAAAAGATTTAACCAAATGTTTACGCTGCTCTTTTCTGTACAATGGAAGTGGATGGGGACTGGGGCGGCAGAGTTGCGAAAACGCTGCCGAGTGGAAGATTGTTAGCTTAAATTTAAGCCTGTTTACCAAATTTTATATGGAAGCCCATTCATGCTTTGGTATGTTGTACTTATGGCATGAAATGTCATAATTCTGACATACAAATACCTAATAGATAAAAAGTCAAAATTATGAGAAAAAGAAATGATGACATAATGACACTAAATCATAATTCTGACGAGTCAAAATTATGACATACTAAGTCAATTATGACATAAAAAGTCAAAATTATAACAAAATACTTAAACTTTGCCATAATTATGACTTATCAGACTTTCGACTTATTATTATGTCTAAAGTATGTCTCAATTATGACTTTTCAATCTCCTAATTTTGACTTTTTAATTTAATAATTTTGACTTTTTCTAATAATGTTGACTGTGTTTTATGTTATTTTATGCAATAATTTTTGACTTTATATCTCATAATTTTGACCTTCATCTCATAATTGTCAATTATGAGATAAAAGTCAAATTTATAAAGAGTCGGATTTTTGCATAAAATATCATAATTCTAAAACAAAGGGGATATTTTTAATTTAATCTCATAATCAAGACCGAAATAAGCTTCCATCATTTTATGACATTACATTTATGTGTTCTTTCTTTCCTTCTTTTTTTTTGTTATTTTGGAGCTCGACAGCATCAGGCCACAAACATGCAAGTACTTGGCAATACCTTGCAAACGAGCGAGCCGATTGAACATATTTAACATGCATCTTGTTGGTTTGGAGTGATAGACCTCAGTACAGTTTTCCAATGACAGACTGACAAAAGACGGCAGAATTTACATTTTGTGGGTGAACTATTCCTTCAATTCCTTTTACAGAGAAATCTATGCAATGCACAGGGAAAATAAAGGATCTAAAGTGATTGATGGATGCATACTGCATGCTGTGCATGATGTGTTGACTAGGAAACCATCTCTTCCTGATGAGAAATCACATAAAATCATTCATTTTAGGCCTTACCAAATATGCACTAAAATGACTGAAGATGCTAATTGAATCTGTAAACGTTTAGCATGAAATCAGCTTTTATCAGATTATTTGATGCACTTTGTAGATTTACATTGAATTAGCATGGTTTTACTCAATAGGGTGTTGGATCAAAGAATTGAAAGGTTGCATTGATCACTGATGGTTATGTAAATTAATCAGCAGTGTCAACGGGTTCGTGAGCATATCACTTCACCTACAGTATGCATATCAGGCTGATAGGTCAGGGTCACACCCTCCAGACTGGAGCAGATAGCTGTTTAAATGTTCACCCCAACGTGCAGAGAGATAACGCTGAGGCCCGACAGCTAATGTCAGCACGCTTCCTCTTAAAGTCTGAAAAAACAGTTTGTCTGATAGCAAAAACAGTTTTAAAGTCACAATCATCCTGTGAAATTCTTGTGAGATTTGCATTTGTGCTGCTGAGACTCCAAATAAACATCTTTGAATGCAACATGTGAATCTCATGCAGAACTAGTTCCAGTAAACGCTTTTATCATATTATTATCTCACACTCCTTTCAGAGCTCAATGCACAATGCACATCACTTCATATGGAAGCCTGTTTCCGCTATGGGATAAAAAAAAAAGGTAATTGTGACTTTTTATCTCACAATTCAGACTTGAGAAACATTTAATAATTTGTGAGATAAACTCAGAATTGCATAAACACCAAATAAACATGTATAAATGATGCATGTAATTCTCATGTAATTCTCATAAAGTCTTTTATCACATTATTATCTCAGAATTATCAGAGAATTGCGAGATCTAAACTTAAAATCGCAAGATATAAATTTAGAATTGCAATATAAACTCAGAATTGTGATATAAACTCAGAATTGTGATATAAACTCAGAATTGATATATAAACTCAGAATTGTGATATAAACTCAGAATTGCGATATAAACTCAGAATTGCGAGATATAAACTCAGAATTGCGTGATATAAACTCAGAATTGTGATATAAACTCAGAATTGTGATATAAACTCAGAATTGCGATATAAACTCAGAATTGCGAGATATAATCTCAGAATTGTGATATAAACTCAGAATTGCGATATAAACTCAGAATTGCGATATAAACTCAGAATTGCGAGATATAAACTCAGAAGTGTGATATAAACTCAGAATTATGATATAAACTCAGAAGTGTGATATAAACTCAGAATTGTGCTATAAACTCAGAATTGTGATATAAACTCAGAATTGCGAGATATAAACTCAGAATTGAGATATAAACTCAGAATTATGATATAAACTCAGAATTGTGATATAAACTCAGAATTATGATATAAACTCAGAAGTGTGATATAAACTCAGAATTATGATATAAACTCAGAAGTGTGATATAAACTCAGAATTGTGATATAAACTCGGAATTATGATATAAACTCAGAATTGTGATATATAAACTCAGAATTGCGAGATATAAACTCAGAATTGAGATATAAACTCAGAATTGAGATATAAACTCAGAATTATGATATAAACTCAGAATTGTGATATAAACTCAGAATTGTGATATAAACTCAGAATTGAGATATAAACTCAGAATTGAGATATAAACTCAGAATTATGATATAAACTCAGAATTGTGATATAAACTCAGAATTATGATATAAACTCAGAAGTGTGATATAAACTCAGAATTATGATATAAACTCAGAAGTGTGATATAAACTCAGAATTGTGATATAAACTCGGAATTATGATATAAACTCAGAATTGTGATATATAAACTCAGAATTGCGAGATATAAACTCAGAATTGAGATATAAACTCAGAATTGTGATATAAACTCAGAATTGAGATATAAACTCAGAATTGTGATATAAACTCAGAATCAGTTTTTTTATCAGTGAGTCTGAGATAAAGCCCTGCATTCCTGTCTGGATGTTTTTCTCAGAGTCTTTGGTTGAATAGCCGGACGCCTGATATCCTGATGTCCTGCTGACCTGCTGTGTGTGTGTGACCTTTCTCACACCGATAGCCTAGTGTCTTCACTGAGTGTGTTAAAGAGCTTCATTCATGCCGCCGGCCGCTCAAACAAATGCTAATGAAGCATTCTGACAATGTGACGACTCTGCAGGAGAGAGGATATCTGTTCACTTCTAGCTTTAGTCAAGTTTAGTGGTCATTGTAAACTCGGCAGTGCAATTTCTAATGAAATTTGTCATCGTAATTGTCATGTTTCAGTGCTGCAAACACAATGTTCTTGTGGAGTGAGTCATGCAAGAGTTTTGTTGAAGGCATTTTGTATTTTAGGCCCTGTTTCTTTTGTGCTTGTATACTTAGTGCATAAACTTGGGTTTTCTCTTTCTTTTTCCATCTGAAAAGAAATGAGAAATTAATTACATTTTGCATTAAGAAAATAAAACATATTTGTTGCATTGTGACGTTATTTTCATGATATTTGTGTACATTTCACCACCAGATGTTTATTATTGTAATGCTCCTGGATTCTTTTAGTTTAATTCTA